>JAUESH010000006.1:3115546-3140582 GCA_032275165.1 Synergus magnus | reverse complement strand
TGGAATAAGTGTATCGACTTAAAAGGTGACTATGTTGAAAAATAAAAATGATTTTGAAGAAAAAATCTCTTGTTTCTAAGCTAGGTCGGAAACTTTTCAGACAACCCTCGTATTATAGCACTGAGGGATTTTGAAAATTATATTGAAACCATGAGTAAACTTTTGACTCAGGACATCAGAAAGAATAAAGTCGGCATTGCCTCCATACGCTGAATATGATCCAAATATTTCACGGAAGTCTCCAAGAGGTATATTAGTTATGTGGGTTAAGGCGTGCGATTAGAATTAGGTTTAGGATGCATGCTTGCGAGTGTTCGATTCTCGGTGCTGCGAAGTGTTTATAAAAAATTGCGCTTCTGTAGTGTACCATACAGTGTTAAATGTAATAGTAAGTTCATGTGAGATTATAAAAGTAATGTAAAAGTGAAAAATAAATAACTATAAACGCAGGATCATATTGCAGAAAATAATATTTTCCTTTTTACACTATTCAAAATTTGTTTCATCACTAATAAATATATTCTTTAGTGTTAGGAAATCTTTAAATGAAAACTAGAAATTTGTTTGTCACTTAAGTTTATTTTATATTTTGATTCACACTGAGTTATGGTCAAAAGGAAACTGAGAGAGGTACCGATCCGACATCTCGTCTACCTGACCCCCCCCCCCTTTTTTTTTCCTTATCGTAGAAGGATAATAGAGAGGGACATGTTGTTATGACCTATACAATAAATTCGAAGGGTAGCAATATAAATTATTTGACTAACCAGAATATGAGAAATATAAATTCAAGAAATAAACTCAAATATTTTAAATACACGACATTCTAGAATTTTCTTCGACTGTCGCTTAAACTTTCGACATCTGGCTTAGAGAATGTATTCGGTGATTCACAGTGTTTTAAATTTTCTGCGACTGTCACTTAAACTTTCGAATTTACGTTTTAAATTTTTCTCAACTTTTGTGTATATTCTTGAATAAGGAGGTTTATAACATTTAGTCGACTTTCTAACGCTAACCTATCCACAAGTACACAAAGTCGATGACATTTTAAGCGACAAATTTTTTCCGTGTGTTCTTATCTTTATCTCCTTAGAAGACTCCCTCCCCCCTCTCTCTCGTCATCTTGATTTGACAGTATATTACAAAAAACTCGATGATGCACCTGTGTCTTTCTGATAGGCAAGAGGTTTTGAGGCATAATCTTTGAAAAAATAACTTATTGATGGACGTTCGCCAACCGTTCAATCTTCTTATTTCTCCTGCACTATTCTTCTGAATAAATCGACAAAAAATAAAAGACACTTGATATCGAACGTGGGACTCGATTTTAAGTTCAATGATTTTTCTCCTGAAGAACTGAAATTTCAAGTGACTTCTTAAAAGTTTTAATTTCAAATTCTAATAACCTTAAAATGAAATCTTTTAACTCAGCGAGTATTAGAATCACGACCAGTGGAGTAAATTTTTTCGACGTGTTCTCAAAAATCTTTGAGTTATTTTCTTACGTTAACCAAATCATTTTCTAATAAATAATATGTTCCATTCAACACATTTATTCAGTTGAATTAACTAAACATTCTCAAATAAATAATTACTTTGAATTGACCAAATGAAATCGCTGTGTCTTTTAAGAAGAACCAAATTTTTAGTTACAACAAACAAACTAAGTTGAATTAACTGTTTTGTTGAATCAACTCAACCTTTTCTCTGAGTATGCAAACTTGTCGAAAACGCTCAAACTTTGCGGAAAACCTAATATTTTAAAACCTATTATAATCCAGCAGGAGTGTTAACCCCCCGGGAAGCAGGTCGGACAAACGCCCGACTTATTTGGACTTATTTTATTATGTATAAAAAGTAATAAAAAATAGTAAAAATAAAAAAAAGAAGGAATCGCTGAGAGATTTCCGAGAGTTTTTCCTGACCTGGTTCAAAGAGGATTGGCACCACTGTAATCCAGTAAATTCTTTTGAAATTTCAAAAATATCTTTAAAATTCCTTAAATTTCTCTAAATATATGGAAAAAATAACATTTTTTTAAATGAAAATGTGGAAAATAATATTAATTATTTTGATATTTATCTTTTAATTTCTGAAAATCTCATAAACTTCTTTAAAATCGAATGAAAATGAGTAAAATCTTTGGAATAAGCACCATAAAATCCCATGAAATGGTATGCAATTTTTTTAAATCCTAAAAAAGTTCCTGATTAATATGTGTTTAGCTCTTTTTTTTTATATCTCGTAACATTTTCTTATAACTATTTCTATTTTATTTGTGGTGTTGATTAATGCTGTTGGAGCAAAGTTCTATAAACCTTACAATTCGATGTTTTCATTTTACTTCGAAAGTAAGTCAATATTTTCGGTTTAGGTAGTAAATTTATAAAAATAAGGTACTATCTTTTTTAAGAACGTAGATGGGAGTCTCCATGTGGATCAATGTTTTTGGTTATGGTAATCTCAATATGAGACAATTCTTCGGGCTATGGTAGATATTTAGGGATCTATAATACTATTCCATAAGATCCCATAAAATCCAATACATTTTTTTTAAACTCCATAAAATTTGATGAGATCTCTTAATTCTTTAAAATCTCTTGAAATTCCTTATGAAATCCCTTAAAATATTTGCAGTCTCGTAAAATCGCCCGAAATTACTCAAAATCTCATAAAATGCCTTGAAATTTTTTTTAACATCTGATAAATCCACTGATATTCTCTAAAATTCCGTGAAATTTTTGATTATCTTGAAAGTCGAGATTTATAATAAGAATCTTAATTTCTCTGATATTCAGGGTTTTTATGAAAGACTAATTGCAGTTTGAAATTCTTGAAACCTGGAAAGTTTCCAGGTTCCCGAAGAGCTTTAAAAACATCGATTTTAAGGCTCTGAAGTTAGAAGGAACAACGTCATTTAATGCGATTTTTAAAAGAATCACTCTTTATCATCCACGAGAAAAGTATACCGTTCTAAAAAGAAGTAAATTAATGGATACTTAATGCAAAGTCACTTGTCACCCTCACGACAAGGAATAAGTACCTCACTACGAAATCCTTTTCATCTTCTCTGCTCCCCCTCTTAAAGAATTATTGTCGAGGGACAACTTTACTCGATATTTATTTGAATTTATTATAAAATCGACGCAGATGGATTATCATGGCGCTATATCCTTACTGCTTTCCACCATCCTTTCAATAATCACATCGCTATAGCATTTTTTGGCAAATTTGAACGCTTTAATCTATATTGATACTACATAAAAAATGTAGCTAAGGTACCTACTTAAAATTCCGGAAAGATTATGGATTCCGAAAATAATCCGAAATAGTCCGTTTCATTGTCCGGTTTATGTCACCCGATTTATATCCAGTAACGTCTGTAATTTGTACTAATAAAATCTGACATTAAACCGGTCCAATCCACATTATATGTGGTCTAATAAAACTGCATAATCCGAAATTCCATGTAAGTTCGAAATTGAAATCCGGATTTGGTCTGTTCTCATCAGAAATTTGTATGGTCTAACGTATTTTCTTTATCCGAATCTCATTCAATTACGTCTGAAATCTACCCGATCCGACGTATTACCAATATCCGGATCTTGTCCGGACGTGTATGGAAATTGTCAGGTAAAATAAAAATTTATATTCGGAATTAATCTGAAATGGTCCGAAATAAGTGCAGTTAATATGTATCACGGTAATATAAACAGGTCTAGAATCTCCGGTGGTGAAAGCATTGGAGCGATAACTCGCGTTTTGAATACGATTAGTACTTCTCTAATTTACCATCAAGAGTTTGAGCGCAACGATCGGAGGGTAGAGAGTCGGAGCGAAACTAACCTAAAAGTGTGTTCTGTGCCATCTTCGTTATTATTTTTTATTAACATATCATTAGAAATTAAAATAATAATGATCGTTTGATATTAACATGACCATGTGACCGTTACAATGTCGAAATCTTGTTGCGTTCCGAAGTGTGACAAGGAATATGCTGTCACTGATTTGAAAAACGTTCAATGTTTATGGTTCCGAAGGATCAGGAACTTCGCAAAAAATGTGAGGAAAATATTTGATAGATTTTTACAATTTTAACAGAAACTGTCAGACGTTATGTGTCAACGTATGTAAACGATGTAAGCAAACCATATACCCTCCGATCGTCACGCTCCACTCTTTGTGGCCACTTAGAGAAGCTCTAATCGTGTTTAAAACGTGAGTCACCCCCACCACCTGACATTCTGGACCTGTTTATACGACCGTGGTATTATGTACTCAACGTAGATGATTTTTTTAATATTAAGTCATTTTAAGGCTGTTGGAGCGCCGGACAAAAAAATATCAACATTGATAGTAGTTATTATTTTGTTAACAATCTTTCATTTTGTGTCTTGAGAGTTAGGCGAAATTGGGCAATAACGAAATAAAATGAAAGTTTCGGTTGGGTTCCTGGAAATAATAATTATATTCGATTTTATTATTTATTATTGTGTATATATTTTAGCGAAAGTTTAGCACAGCATGACCGACTTAAATATATGCACCCAACAGAAACTTTTTAGTTCATCAAAAAGTCATTAGAAGTTTTGAAAGCGCTTAAATTTTACTACATTAACCAAAACGGTTGAAATAACTGATAACAACAGAGAATTGTCATATAGAGTTAGTAAACTTGATCTTCAAAGCCAGTAAAATGCTGGTGATTTATTATTATTGTCAAAATGCATTAACCCATTTTCGTTCTTTTTATCTAAATATATTCTTCTTTTCATTACGTGATCTTACTGAAATCTGAACTGAACTTGTTTTTGTGGAACAAAATATAAATATAAAAATAACTAAGTTACTTAAAGTTATTTGGCGGGCACATTTATATTTTGATAAGAGAAAGAAGAATCTTTTTCAACAAAATGAGCAATACACGGTCGGAAAGGTCTGCTTTTCCCTTTCAAACTAAAAAAAATTGTAAATCGGATAAAAATTAGCGAAGTTATGATTGATTGTTCACATGAACCTACCCAATAACGATTTTTTGTCCATAAAATGAGATTTTGGAGGTGTATGGGAAATTTCTCCCATACCATTTTTCTTAGTTTTTCTAGACCTACAACTTATGCTAGGTCTCCATAAAAGTGCTTGCAGTTTTTTTTAACACAGTGTAATGTTTGTCTTACGCAAAAACAAGCTTTAAAACTAACAAAAAATTAGATGTATGATTTTTTTTATTAATGTTATAATTAGTGTTAACTGCGACGTCATGTCACCTATTCTCACAAATTAATAATTAAAATTATTAATCAACGAATCGTTCAATATTGTAATCATTCATAAGAATTTGAGCATCCGACTATTGATCTAATGTGTTGGCTAGCAGGTCAAAGAACCCGAAATCTTGACCATTAGCATGCGACAAGTGTATTACCCGTATCAACAAGATGTAGGGAACAGAAAATAATCAAGCCACCCTCACAAGGTGTCTCTAAACTTAGGTTTCTGAACCTAGTCGCCGAGCTCCCCTGCGAATCCACCACTAGCATAATCTTCACTTTTATTATAAAATCGAAGATTATTGCCCATTATATCTATTATAAAAATCGCCAAATTCGCCAAAGTCTACCCCGAACAGCGAAGCGTCAACGTCTTCTCCTCTAAAACGTCATACCAAGTGTCCAACCCTTTGGACTTAGACTCCGGACCTACGTCCTTACTCTGTAGGCCCGATAACCTTTCAGTCAGTCTTCTCCGAGCTGCGAAACGTTCACGTCGTCTCCTCTAAAATCGTCAGACCAAGCGTCCACCCATTTGGACTTAGATTCCAGACCTACTCTGTAGGCCCGTCAACCACTGTCAGAAATCTCGTGCATAACTTAGAATCTGGTGAACCTAGTATTGAGAAACTAGTGACTGTGATCTTGCTATCTAGCAACTGTGAGTTAGCTTATCTAGCGACTGTGAGTTCTGTGAAATCTTGTATCTGCGAACCCTGTGAAATCTTGTATTTATGTACCCTTGAACCTGTGTGAACCCTTCAACCTGTGTGAATCCTTGGACCTGAGAAATCCTGTGGAACTCGAACTTGCATCCTGTGAACCTCGAAATCCTGTGCATCCTGAATTTGTATCCTCAATCCTGTATCCTGTAAATCTATCCTGCGAGGTTCGTAAAAAGGCAAACAAGACCAAGTTCCTGACCTGCGTTTCCACGTGCAACAAATTCAAGGTGCATCACACCAACGACTTTCGAACAAACCGTCCGGCCTAGGACACAACAGGGGTCCATCGATAGTCAGCAGCTCAGGTTGCTAAACACCTTCGTACCAAGATCGGAAGGAGATCTAAGATCGCTGACAAGATTAATCAATCAGTAAGTCCATTTTTATCCTTGCTCCCTTCAATTCTAGACAAAATAATAATTGAAACGGTATTCCCTTTTCATGCTAACAAACAAGGATTTCTGACAAGGCTTGACTTCGCATTTCTAAATATTGTAACCTCACCCCTTCTTTGTAATAAATAAATAACTTAACTATAACACCACTCTGTTCAGTTATTTCCTCATCCCTGACTCTGGTCTGCAAGATAATAAATATTTAATTATATTATTATTTTGCTCGACTGGATAAAAAACGAGGAACACCCCAACTCAATAATAAAAGGTAAGTGCGTCTCTTATCTCTGGACGTCACATGACTATAAAATATATATCAGGGTAACCACTACAATATAAGGAAAAAATTTTATATCAATTCTGGGTTTGTAAAAACTTCAAAGTAAATCATTTTAAAATACGATTATTCTAAATTAAAAGAAATAATAATAAAAAGTTAAAATATTTTAAACTTACAACCAGCAATTTTAAATTCAAATGTTTACTCAAATAAAATGAAAAAAAAGCCTTCTAATTTTACAATCTTGATATGAGAATCAGTTAAAATTTTTGTTCATTCAATCTAAATCCATGCCAAAATGAACAATTTTCATTTTAATTTTTCAAAAATCAACAATTTCCTTAATAAACATTCCAAAATAATTTTTTATTTAAATCGTTTCAAATTGAACTTTTACAAAATAGTTTAAAATAATTTACTTTTAAATTCTGCATTGTACACGGAAAAAATAATGAAGAGCGCTTCATTAATAAAAAAAAACACCTCTATGTTATGAATAATAACTGTCAAAATTAGGGATACTGATAGTTAAAACAAGTGAATATTTGTGTAGAACAGCAATATCTTTTATATTGCTATATTTATATATAAAATTCAGCTATGTGAATGATGAAAACAGGCGTTTGTTTTTTTCGTATTTCAGTATCGGTATTTTAGGGATACGGTTGAATCTAAGAAGCTATACCTTGCATATATATTGCTATTCTACAGATACAAATGCACAATTTAAAGAAAAATTTTCTTCCGTGTAGTTTTAAAAATTCGGTGATTTCAATGTTAACAAGAAAAAAATTTTAATTAAAGATTATTTAATTTTAAAGAAATTATATTGATAATATTCATAAATTAGTAATTATTCAATTTCTAACGATTGAATTTGACATTTTGTGAGGGGATACTCACTCGAACATTGAGTGTGCAAAAGATTTCAATATTTAAAAAATTTTAAGAGATTTCAAATGATTTCAAGAAGATTTTTCAAGAGTCATCAACCCCTCGATATTATTTTATACTTGAATATTTTAATTTAAAATTTTCAAAGCTTTAAACTACAAAATTATAACTTTACTTAATGTAAAATCCTGAATATCATCATTATCAATCACTATGTCATTATCAGTATGAACTATTTGAATTAAGTAATTAATTAATTTTTTCAAATAACCAACATTAAAAGTAAATACTTAACAATTTTGTATGAAATTTTTTTAATTATAGAAGAAATGCATTTTTTAGATGTAATTGTGAAAGTTTTTCAAACTAAAACCTCGAAAACATAAAGATGATTACTCAAAATGAAGATAAGGTCTATTTCGTCTGATTATAGAACTCCAGGAAATAAGATTGAATTCGTAAGATTCAAGGGCATTAAGTGTTATAAAATGTACAACTCACTCAGCGCAATCGATCAATCCATAAAAATCCTTTTATTGGAAACAGTATCGATAATGAGGAAACTTGAGACTTGAGACTAATGAGGGTTCACTAAGAGAGTTCACTTCAGAAGCAAAACTGAATCTTAATTTACATTACAATTTCGTTCTATCTACGAGTGGAGCGCTAATGGATCTTATCTCCTTGTAATATTTACTGAATAAACATAAACCTCGGAACTCTGCTGAGAAGCTCGATTATAAGACTAAAGACGTAGCTTGAGTTCCTCTCTGACATATTAAATTAGACTAAGTTAATGTGACAGTAGTTTGCAAATAAACACCGTTTCAGCGGCAAATAAACTGTCTGGTTATCGACCGACGGCAAAAGAGAGTACTGCTGAAAGTTATATTTGAAATCCAGTAATTAAAATTTTTTCCTAAAAACATTTTAATACACAATTCGTGCCTAAAAGCACAACAGCAAGGCCAAATCTTAGGACAAAAAATTCATGGGGCATTACCCTGCTGGAAGTAAAGAGATGGAAATCCTATTTCTTCCTATCTCCTTCTATCTCTCGTCTATCCCCGTCTATCTTTTGATATCTCCATACCAATCCACACAGGGCCGGCGGAGCATTGGTTGTCTGTCTTTCTTGCTCATTAAGAGCCGTAAATGTAAACAAATGAGTGCAAGCGAGATAGATATGGAAAAAAATTGACGGTTTTCCATATATGAGTGTCTCGCTTGCTCTCATTTATTTACATTTACGGCTTTCAATGAGCAAGAAAGACAGACAACCAATGCTCCGTCGGCCCTGAACCCACATCCACGCCTATCTCTTTGAATCTCCTCTTTTCTATCCCTTTCTATCTCTTGTCTATCCCAACCTATCTCTTTCTATATCCATCTCAATCCACATCAACGCCTATCTCTTTCAATCCCCACTTCTCTATCTCTTTTTATCTCTTGCTTATTATTATTATTATTATTATTATTATTATTATTATTATTATTATTATTATTATCCAGCTAGGGCGAATGAACGCTCTACAGCACTGCGGTAAAACCTATTGTACTATACCCATTTCATTAAACATCACCTATTAGAGAACTTTTCACCATGAATGCATATATTGCTCCATAAGAAATGTCGTCAAAGTCTTCTGGGCTTAAGAAGTATTCCCTAAGATATCTTTCCCTAAGTATAGCAAGCGCATCACACTCACATAGTATATGATGCACTGTCGTCTCCTCAGAGTATCCACACTTACGACACCGAGAATCGACCTCAAATCCCATTGTGTGTAGGTGTCTGTTCAGGTGACAGTGGTCGGTTAATACCTCTACACCATCTTCGAATGTATTAATTCTTTGGTTTCATCCCACCGCCTCGCATGTATATTAACAGTTGAGTCCATTCCTCGACTGATCTTCTGGAAACAGCATACGATATACAGCATACGATATCCGCTTTTTCATTACCCGAGATATCCTCATGACCAGGCACCCAGATTAGTTTCAGGGGCACAACTAGTGTGACTGCCCAAAAAAATGTGATTTTCGGGAATTTATTCAAAGAAAAGTACTGCGTCGAATCTTCTGTGATTTTGCAAATATATTCGTTAATAATTCAAGTAAACAAAGTAATTTTTTGTTTAAAATATTGAATTTTTAGCAACTTATGCGCCATCTACCGAGTCTCCAAAAAAAATTTGTCCCACTGATGCAGTGATTGCAGCCTTTAGACTCTCTGAAATAAAAAAATAAAAAAAGTCCGTCAAACTAAAAGATATTGCCCGTACAATGAACCATGATTGTAGCAAAAATTAAAATCTAACAAAATGACGGAGTTTTGAAAAAAATGTTGAAATTACGTTTGAAAATCTGGTTGTTTTTTGCATGGTAAATTGACATTTTTTATCCAATCGAAAAACTGGAGGCACATTATACGGAGAAACAAATACTAAACACGATAAAAAAAGAATCAAGTCGATCGGATGATTTTTATTTGAGTTAGAACTGCAGCAAATTTGAAAAATGTCGTTTTGAGAAAAACGCGTTCAAAGATAAAAATACTGATTTCATTGTTGTAAATCGATAAATATTATACTTAAAACTAATTTGCTATTCTAGGCCCATACAATTCACCTTCCTCTTCCTCGAGAAGCAAATATTATAATACTAATATTTACGATACCGATAGAGTCCGCCTACTAAGACAGGTACGGGCCCTTAGCTTATGCACGATTCTAACCGAGGAGCAGCTGCTCTTCAGAGGGGCGTAGTTTAAAAGCTATTCAAGATCCGCCCTTGAAATTTTAGTATGTTTTTCTTAGAGGTACAGACCACCGAAAAATGCGAAAAAAAATCGATTTTTTGAAAGTGTCACACTAGTTGTGCCCCTTAATCCAGTTGCCCGCCGATGCCTGAAGGAGAAACTGAAGGCTGTTCCATACTAACTTGGAAGTAATCTCCTGAGAGTCAAGGGCTTTAAGTGCAGCCTGACTATCGGAGCAGATGTAGATATGTCGGCCTTTATATGCTCGCATCAAGGCAAGTCTTGATAACCGCCACCTCGGCTTGAAATACAGTGGGGAATCTGCCAAGTGCTACTGAAATTTCAGCCCTTGGCACCCTCCCATAGATTTCAGCTCCAGTGCCTTGGGAGTCTTTGGAACCATCCGTGTATTAGATGAGTCCTCCCGGTTTAAACATTGCCTCTCGTTTCTGTTCATCACGCTATATTTCCCTATCTGGGACAATCACCTTGAAGGACTTCATGAACGAAAGTTGCGTGACCATAACGTCAGATTCCATGTCAAGGACATTGTCTTCACAGAGATTGTTCCTCCTGACTCTGACGTCTATAACTTTCTAGCTTCTTGTAAATCAAAATTCGCTTCTATCTCTATCAATCTCTTATTCTCTATCACTTTCTATCTCTCGCCTATTCCCCTTTCTATCTTCCCTATTCTATCTCATTGTAAATCGAAAACTCCTATGTGTTTCAATCTCTTAATTTCTATCCCAACCTAGTTCTAAATCTTTCTCTTTCAATGTCTTCTTCTCTATATTAGCTTAACTCTTTTCT
This sequence comes from Synergus magnus, assembly GCA_032275165.1. NCBI lineage: Eukaryota > Metazoa > Arthropoda > Insecta > Hymenoptera > Cynipidae > Synergus > Synergus magnus. Next base: position 3,129,441 of record JAUESH010000006.1, on the reverse strand, counting down.
ATGTAAATCGATCCTTGTCTATCTCATTTCTGTTAAATTATTTCATTTTAAAAAAGTCGTTATTTGTAATTAATTGAGGGCATATGGGAGGCGTGACCTTAACCATATATATTCGTCCAATTTATTCTTAAATGAATAAGTAAAATACATCTATGAGATAGAGAAGAGCGGATTAAAAGATAAAGGAGTGGAACCATATTGACGCAAGGAAATATGAAGTAGATAAAAGTTGCAGACAAGGAATAGGATAAGATAGAGAGAAAGAGTGTATTGAAATAGATAGGTTAGTGATTATACTGACCAAGAGATTGAAAGAGATAGACATGCATAGACAAGAGATAGGCTGGGATTTTTATATGTATGTTGGGAGTTTGTAATTGAATAAACGTTCTTGTTTATTTAGTGGAATAAACTTCAAATGTAACATACCGAGAATGCGATCTGTGTCATTTGTGAGTAAATTAAATACGTTAGCCACCTGGCGGCTAACAAATAAAGTTTCTAAAATGCACGAAAGAGTACCATCCTTTGCTATCCGTGAAACGCAAGAAAAACGAAAGATTTTCTCTTCTAGAAAGTACTTTCATTTTCTGCATGACGCTTCGTTGGAATTTTCCAAAACCATAGAGAAACTCGACAAGCGACTCCTGACCTACAAGCGCAACAAAAAAAAGCGTCTCACTGACTTACCGGCAACACTTGTTCTCTCTCTGCTTTACATAGGGTCACTATCTCTCTCGCTCTTGCAGGGCCAGTTGTAGCTCAGACGTTCCTATGATAATAAACCCTTCCAGAATCTTCTAGAACATTCTAGAAGACCTCAGAGAAAATTGAAGGGAAGGTACCTCTCCTACGATGTTTTCATTGGGGCGGATGGCCCATAAAAAGACGCGTTTGTCGAGCCTAGAGTGAGTCGCCGTCGAAGTCTGTTCTCCGCAAAGTGGAGGACTAGTCTTCTCCAAGGAAACACCCACCTCGATGTTTTCCTGTACCAGTTGGGAAAAATATACTACACTGAGAACTTCATTTCGGACTACGCTCACTGAAATCCACAAACACCCTCCAGTAAGCTTCCAGCGAGAGATTTCCCCTCGCTAACTTTTCTTTTCACGTGAGGATTCTCCTCACTGACAACAGCTCCCTATATTCCCTACCATCCACGTGAGGACTTTCCTCACTGTTTACCACTCCACTTTCTTTCCACGTGAGGATTCTCCTCACTGACAACTGCTCTTTGTTCCCTACCTTCCACGTGAGGATCTTCCTCACGATCTACGATGGCTACCCTAGAAGAAGATGCCGAGGAAACAACGAGCTCAGAGGAAGGAATCCCCCCCTCCATTCTAACAGTATAAAAGATACGAATCCAACGGCTATAGATGAAAGTCACTTATATAAGTGACTTCCATCTATAGCCGTTGGATTCGTATCTTTTATACATTAAAATCCCTCCAAAGAGAATTATGGGCCGAGGCTTGGTTTGCGAGTACCAGGAACAAACGCGAAGGGCGGTATTCTTTCGCGCATTTTAGAAACTTAATTTGTTAGCCGCCAGGTGGCTAACGTATTTACTTTATTCACGAACGACACAGATCTCATTCTCGATATGTAACGTACGAAGTTTATTCCACTAAATAAACAAGAACGTTTATTCAATTACACATTCCCAACACATATATGAAAATTAAACACTTTAAACAATTCCCAGTAAGAAGAAAAGTATAGACAAAAATTAATATTGTCAGATTTGAAAGTGAAAGTGAATATTTAATATAAAATTAATATTTAATATTTAATAACATTTAATTTTTTTGAATACGCGATGTTTCCATTCACTAGAATGTGCAACCAGAGAATAGGTTTCTCAGAATTTTAATTCCACTCTTTTCACTACTATTTCGAATTCTATCGCAAACTATTTTCAATTCCAACGAGAAACACAAAAGTTAAAATTTTTAATTTCCTTCAATTCTAAACTTTCAGATATTTGTATTTATTTTGTTTGAAGTAATTATTAGGTTAAAAGGTTTAAAATACACTGGATTGTTCACCTTACATCTTCTATCTTCTATCTATTCTGTTCAGACGATGATTCATAATTTTGGCTGAAATAAAACACTTATAGGTAATTAGTTTAGAGTGAAAATAAATAATTATCAAAGATACAAATAAACAGGCCTTTTTATTCTGTCATTATTTCCAAAAAGTACATGTGTTAAAAATTAGCCATAATGATAGTAATACATCTAAAATGTTTCAGTTTTAATACAAATAGAGCAAAGAAAACGTACATTTATTCAGTCTAAATTTTTTCAAATACTAAAAAAAAATTTAAATACGTTTTTGTTCTGTACTTTGCGTTTATTAAAAATTAGAAGTCTTGAATTTCGAGACTATTTTGATACTCATTCAAAACTCCATTCCCAAAACTCAAACATCACTAGCATTCTATTTCACTATAAAAATATAGCGTTTCTAAAGACTGTACAGTGACGTAAAAAAAATTTATAACTACTACGTATAACTGTACACTTAATACATAAAGAACAAATTTGCATCGAAGTAAGACAATTTATCATTTGTAGATTTATTCAAGTAAATAAATTCAATAAGGGACTGGACGCCAGAAATGTTCTTTTTTGTTTTGATTCGAACTGTCCCTAAAGGAAGCCTATTTAAATAAATAAAACCTTCTCTGTTTTAATCCAAAAAGAGCAACAGCAGCAAGAGTTATACCCGCAACATTCTAAATATAAGGTTAAAAAGCTCTAAATGAGTTAAAGGAAATTTTAAAAGATTTTTTTAAACAAAACAGTATTATAATTTACTCGCTGACAATTCTTTGATGGTGACTATTAAAATTATGCGATTCTAAAGATAATTACACTACCATCGGAAATTGTCAGTACGCCTGTTTTTTAACAGTTACTTAAAGTTTTCTAATTTTGATAATATTTAATTGAAAATTTTTTTCCAAAATAGTACCAAAGCTAATAAGATTCTGCGTCTAATAAGCCAAGGGGAAAGTTAAAATCTCTATTTTATAAAAAAATATTGCCAAAAAATCTCAAATTTCGATATATATATACAAAAATATTAATAACTCCGAAAATATTAATTATTTTTAAAAGCGCTTAGTTTCATTTTAAAGATAAATTTTCATAGTTTTTGTGTACGCTATTCAGATATTTTTAAAATTATTTTCCTAGCTTCTGCCATACGCTCAAACTTGTACGGAAAAATCGTAAAATTTGATATATCCATAGTTATTTACAAGAATTTTTTAAAAATCAAAATGTACCATATTTTAATCAAATGTAGTAAAATCTATTAAAATATTCATTTTTTATTTTTTTTTATCCACGTATGGACTACAATCTTCATTTGAAAATTTACGAGATTTTCCGCACAAGTTTGAGCCTATGGCAAAAGCTAGGAAAATAATTTTAAAATTATCTGAATGGCGTTCACAAAAACTATGAAAATATATCTTTAAAATGAGACGAAGGGCTTTTAAAAATAATAAATATTTTCGGAGTTATTAGCATTTTTGAAAACATTGAAATTTGATATCAATAGCTTTTTACAAAATACAGATTTTAACTTCACCTTTGGCTTATTAGACACAGAATTTTATTAGCTTTCGTACTATTTTGGACAAAAATTTTTCAATTAAATCCTATTCTAAAAAGATCATATGTATCGAATATCGAAAAATGTAATGCTGAAATGCATAGACTCGATTCCTTATTGGTCAGTCATATACTTGACGCTTTTTCCTTATTGGTTAAATACAGATAGTGACGCGTCGTATATCGATAATCGCGGGTGACGCGGGAAATTTTAAATCTCTATATTGTACAAAATCGCTTAGATATGTTATGTCACCTATATGTATGTTCAGGGTTGGTTAGTGACGTGTCAATTAAAGTTTTCTATCCTTATTGGTCAGTCATTAGTAATTACAGGTGATGCGAGAAATTTTGCATCTTTTCACATGGTAGAGTAAGAGGAAGATACATTAAAAAAAAAAAACGACAATTAAACATCAATACAACTGTAAAAGTAGTTAATTTGGAAAACAATCTAATAACTATTATTTTTTATAACTCAAACCAGATGTAGTAATTATTTAGATTATAAAATATAATAAAAATTTTTTTATAAATATATATTATTTTTTTTGAATTGGCTAAGTTTTTAAAATTCTTATCATGTAACTATTATTACTATAAAACTGAAATTTAAAACAAAAATCTTAATTACATCTGTTAGGAAAGAAGAAATAAAATATCATAAATGATAACATTAAAAAAAAAAAAGGAAACGCGCGCGCGGAGCGTGAGTTCGATCTTGTATTATAAAAATTAGAGAACTTTAAGCAACTGCTAAAAAACAGGCGTACCAACAATTTCCGGCGGTACTGTAGCTCTTATAGTTTTATGCTAGTTTTTATAGTACGAATCGTAAAAAAATACGACCTGCCTTCCTCTTGTAAGAAGGCAATAAAAATTAGGCAACCAATTTTCTCCAATTCCGTTTTATTTATTTTATACTTTAAATCGAGATTTATTTACTTGAAACAAATAGCGAATGAATCAAGAAATATCAACAAACTGTTTGATCAGTTCGATGCAATTTTAGTATAGCATTCATTTTTTAGGTTTCTCGTGGACAAACAAACAACGAGTGAACATTTGGCATTTTGCCTCGCTCTTTGTACATTGGGCCAAATATTCACAGCCAAGGATAATTGTTTGATAACTGGTTAGATTTCTCGCTTGAGAAGCGGGAATCGTAATTCTAATTTGTAACGTTACGTCGATACTAATCTATAATTGACAAATACAATCAGTCGGGCTCGACCAAAGGGTTCTGAGCTATGTTTTCACCCTCCTCGTCGAGGATGAATGACGTGTCCGAGTCCGTTCCATCTGAAACACGCGTAACGAACCCTTTTTCAATCAAAAACTGGTTTGTACAAGGACAAAAAGCGGGAGAATCAAAAAGCAAGAGGATCGACTTTTTTTGCAGGTCCGGGAAAGGAAAACAGAAGTAAAGAATTTCAAATTGAAAAATAGAGCGAATTTCTAGTCGACCTTTACATAAACTTCATTTCAACTAAAATGTCATACATACGTCATTGTCTATAATTTTAGCGGGTGAACTTCCGAAAAGGGTACACCTCCGATTTCTTTGAAACTGCGTATACCTATGTATTTTGATGCGCTGATTATGAATATGATAGTGAAAATTGGCAACTAGTCGATTTTCATGGTGAAACCATTAAAAAACCATAAAAATCATGGTTTTTTGCATTTGCCTCAGCTAATGTGCAAAATTTTAAAAAATGTTCCAAACAAAAGTTGCAGATCTCATCGAAATACACATTTTTTCTTGCAATCATTTTTTTCTATTAATACAATTGATAGTTTCTGAGAAAATCAGTGCTACATCAATTTTCATTTTGTATCGAGCAGTACTCCTGCTCATTACATATATATATTAAACTCGCGCGTCATCGATCGGCGCGAGAGCCCGCTATCCCCGCTCTCCGCAAGACTCGATGGTGCGCTTGCGCGCCCCGCCAGACGGCCAGCTGTGACCACATAAAAGACGCTCGCGAACTCGAATTCATCGAGTTCCCCGCAGTGCTCTCAAAAGTGGCAGCCTGCGCGCGCAGCACATGTTTGCTTCCCACCGGAGAAATGCTGCCATTGGTCAAAATTTGGCGCTCGATTTAAAATCGTATTAAATTAATTTGATTTTAAATCGCGCGCCAAATTATGACCAATGGCAGCATTTCTCTGGTGGGCAGCCAACATGTGCTGCGCGCGAAGACGGCCACTTTTGAGAGCACTGGTTCGCCGGGGAGCAGCTCGCCTGCACTCGGTGAAACTCACTGGTCTCTTTGGTAAATGGCACTCCTATACCAGAGCGACCGGGACCGACCGGACCTAGGGCAGCTTCTCTAAAGCCATCCTCTGGGAGTCCAACTTCGGAGGAAGATCTCTCAGGGGGACTCGGGTCAAACCACTCGACGCACGGCTAAATGGCACTCCTATAGCCGTGTATCGAGCAAAGGGGTTCGTTGGATGAAATATCCAACCTAACCTGGTGCGACCTGAAATCCCCGTGACCGCTCTCGAAGACCGGGTCTCAGGTGGATCCACCCGACGCACGGCTAAATGGCGCAACTATAGCCGTGTATCGAGCAATAGGGTTTCGTTGGATGGAATATCCAACCAAACCTGGATCACCCTGAGTTCCTGTAACCGCTAGCGAAGGCCACTCAATGCGTGTTCAAATGGCGCAACTATGGTCACGCATTGAGTCAAGGGTTACGCCGGCTAGAAACCGACCTAACCTGGCCCAAGCCTGGGGACTCCCTCAGCCTCCCTGACCGACTGACTGACCGTTACCGAACCGTACTCTCTCTCATATTTAGAACCGTATTCGCACCGTCTCATTCCGCCTAATTATTTTGTATCCGCAATTTACACACACACATTACATTTCCATAGAGTCACATTAGTTATTTAGCCAGAACTGTATTTTATAGGAGAAATATAATTTCTTAGATTGTTAAAACTAGAATAAAACCGTTTACTTAATTTATCCCCAAAACTTGACCCTGGAAGACTGAAGCATCCGCTGCGGTAAATTGAATGAGAAGTTCCGCAAGCACTTCACTTATGAAGTGCAATAAAAAGTCACTTCGTTACATGGTACCCGAATAGGGACCATGGAAAATGTCACTTCGTCACAATTTTAAAAAACCCATAAAGGTACATCCAATAGTTTCGGCTTGATGCCTACTCACGCTCTGCACCAGTTCCCTTTACCATTTCCCATTACCATGATTTCCATTTACCATTTTCCTTTACCATTTCCTTCCCTTTACAATTTCCCCTTACCATTTCCTAATACCATTTTCCTTTACCATTTCCCTTTACATTTCCCTTTACAATGTGAAGAGCCATGGTTTATGGGTTTTTTAAAATGAAAATCGATGTAGCACTGATTTTCTCAGAAACTATCACTCATAAAAAAAAAATACTAGCAACAAAAAATGTGTATATCGATCTACAACTTTTGTTTGAAACATTTTTTAAAGTTTTGCACATTAGCTGAAGTAAATGCAAAAAACCATGATTTTTATGGTTTTTTCATGGTTTCACCATGAAAATCGACTAGTTGCCAATTTTCACTGTCATATTCGTAATCAGCGCATCAAAATACATAGGTATAGGCAGTTTCAAGGAAATCGAAGGTGTACCCATTTCGGAAGTTTATTCAGAATCTTTTCATAAAAAAATGCTTCTATAAACTGGAAGTCTCGAAGTGAATGAATATATTTTAAAGGTATAAAATTAGTTCAAAAGAAATTCAAAAAATTTTAAGAGATTTAACATATTTTAAAGAATTACAAAAATGTTAAAGAAATATTAAAAGGCGTGTGATTTTAATGAATTCGAAAACATTTTTTTATATTTTGAAATTACTTGCATAACTTAAAACTCTTGAAATATTTTAAAACTCTTTTAAAATTCCTAAAACTTATTTGAAATTTCTTTAATATCACATAAAATCCCTTGAAATGCTTACGAATATTTTTAAATTACTTGAAAATCCTTAAACTCTTTTGAATTTTTTAAAAATCATTTAACATTTTTTAAAACCGTTAAAAATTTTTTTTGAGATTTCTTAAAATCCCTTAAATACATTAAAATATTTTAAAATTACTTGAAAATCCTTAAATTGAATCTCTCTTTAAATTGACTCTCTTTTGAATTCTTTTAAAATCATTTAACATTTTTCAAAACATTTTCTTAAGGGCTTGCTCTTATACCCTCAACAATAAACGTACCTTAGCATATTTTCTGAAATTTTATAAATTTTTAATTTGATACCTTAATAAATTTAGAAGTAAAATTACAGAGAAAAAAAAATATCGTTAAGGTAGGGGATTGTATAAGTAATACATGGCCTTAATCTTCTAAAATTTCAGCATATCTTATTTCGTATGAAAGTGAATATGGCGAAAAAAGAGTAGAACATTTTTTTTTGTGGTTATGAGAGCATACCCTTAAAATTGCTTAAAATTATTTAAATTCCTTTTACGCCTTTTTAAATCTCGTTCAATTCTTTGAACTTCCTTAAAATTACTAAAAATTTCTTGAAATCCTTAAAAATATCTTGAAATATTTGAAATTCTTTAAGGCCATGTATTACTTATCCGATTCCTACCCTACCGGGTTTCATTTTTTCAGGCACCTCACTTGAAAAAAAAAAAAAAAATAGAAAAAATGCATTTTAACCAGTAGATAAACGTTCCTTATCATTTTATTTACGTTTATCTGCTAAGAAAAATTAATTTTAATTGTTAGTTTTTTAATGAGATACCTGACAACCTGAAATATGGCTACAAGCGCCAAGTCACGTGACTTATACATGGCCTTAAAAATATATTTTTGTTTAAAAAATGATTCATACGTAAAATGATTGAAATAAGAAGAATAGTATATTATGCACCAAGGGAGGGAAGAGGCGGTTTTTGTCGAGCGCGACGTTTGCAGCACGAGTCGTAGGTCTTCGGCGCCCTTGAAGCAAACGTGCTGTAAACGTCGCGCTCGACAAAAACCGCCTCCCTCCCATGGTGCATATATTCTTTTCTTTAACAAATGTCCAAAAGACGCAAGTTTTCGATTTTGAGGTTACACAGGACGAAGTGCCTATATTCTCCGCTAGAGGCAGCACGTTTAGAGTTTTTTTTCCCTCTTCTGAGTTTTTTTCCCTGTTACGAGTTTTTTTCCCTGCCTTGCTCTCCGGTCTGAAAACATCAACGTTCAGCCCGTTTTACACGTTCGAAAACGTGCGTCTTTTGGACATGTGTTGAAGAAAATCCATTTTATTAATCCTATGAATTATCACTGATCTTTCTCTCTCGATTATAAGTAACCATGAAAACTGTAGTGTATAGGCAAATACAAAATTAACCGGGACGCGAAGTGAGAATATTGGCTTTATCCGGTGTGAGTCATTTCGAGACTTAGAGTTTATAAAAGCAGTTTCGATATAATCACAATCTCCCTTTGATGATAGGATTTACCAATTTCACACAAAAAGAAAAAAATCTCAACTTTTTAAATAATTTCATACAAAGTTTAAAAAAATATTCATTTTCGGTATTTTCTGTTTCGGGAAGTTTCTTATTTGGAATTTTTTTGGATAAATTTATAATATTTCATCCCCAACTTATATCAAAGGTTTAAAATTCAAATTTGAAACGAAATACAGTAGAAATGATTCTGTTCTTAATATTTAAATTTCTCATTTTAGGTTTTAGAACTTTTTTACTTTTTTGCTTTAACAAACCCCGAATTTAAGCCAACTTTTTTTTTCTTAATTTATTTAACGTGGCATTTACATCAAAGCCAAGTTTTATTTTATATGAAAAAAAATTTCGGGAAATCTGAGCAGAACTAAAAGCGAAAGGACATTCCACGAAAAAGGTTTCTTCATTCGGAAAAGGTTTTAGGATATTTTTGGTACCACGAAAGTGTTATTCATTGTGGATACATTTAACCTGTACAGTAATGTTCAACGATGCCTTCCGCTGTTTTGCATTGTAAACATGTCGTCCTAACCCTGGTTTCCATAAGATTCTAATGGAAACCAGGGTTGGGTAGTTTAGTTTAAAATGCAAAACAGAGGAAGGCATCGTTGAACAATACTGTACATAGACGATTTATTAGGAAATTTGTGTGTTGCAAGGAAATTGTGCTGCTATTGAATCTGAGTAAACAAATGTAAATTTCAATTAGTTAATTACACAGAATATCCAAATAGAAATCCATTGGATTATGGCATGCAAAGCGGCGCTGAAAATTAATCAGAAACCAATGGGAAACGTGGAATACAGCGTAGCCGCAAAACATCATGTTCGAAATTCCCTAACTTTTCCATTACCAACTTTTCATTTTCCCTGAACATGAATTTTAATTTAAAAGTAGTAAAATAATTTATTTCACAACTTCATTATTACTTTTTAAGTAAGAAATACAACAAAACCTCTTCAAATCATTCTAAATCCTATGAAATCCTTCGAAAGCCACTTCAATTCAGTGTCTCCAACTCCAGTCCCGTACTCTACTGCGCATGCGTCGCGCTCGGCATCTGATTGGTTGATATTGGGGCGCAGTTTGAAATGCTAAAAAATATTATTTTTATTGTTTATTATAAATAATGGCGTTTTAACTTATAAAAATGTTTATTATACCGACATTAATTAATCTTGATAAAAATAAAAATTAATTAAGTGCGTTTTTAAGTGCAAAGACTATTTTTTATTTACACAATGTGCAATTAATTAATTTTTATTTTTATCAAGATTAATTAATACCGGTATAATAAACATTTTTATAAGTTAAAACGCCATTACTTATAATAAACTATAAAAATAATATTTTTTATCATTTCAAACTGCGTGCCAATAGCAACCAATCAGATTCCCGAGCGTGGCGCATGCGCAGTAGAGTACGGGGCTGAAGTTGGAGACACTGCCTAGTACCATGTTTAAATGACAATTATCATCTGATTGGCTAAGAACAAGCTGTGTAGCTCTTATGAGGTGCATTTCTGATTACACAGCGTAAAATCGCACTTATGATGCACACTCGTCCGCAAAATAGGAATACAGTGATTTCTGAAAAAGTTCTTGTCCTTTTTTTTGCGTGGCTGTGTTATTACTTGAGTGGCTGCCCTGAATCTTGTTAAAAATTCATTTTAGTACCTGAAATATTGTTTTCAAATCAAACATACAAGCATTAATTCATTCTCTCTATGTATTTTGTATTTTCATTCAGTACGAAACAAAATAGCTTATTAATATTACTACTGTATTAATTTTTATTTATTTTTGTTGTTAGAAAAAGCGCCAAAGCGAAAGAGCAGTGCAGATTTTATTAAGAGACCATTCGACACAGAAAATAGGACACTCGACACGTTTTTAGGAGTAAGAAGAAGCAAACGATCACGCATTTGTGCTCAATGTATAATCAATTTAATTATATGAATATATGTATAATTCAAGATCGATTTTAAATTTTTAGCTTTCACAGCGTGCGATGCCAGGTGCAGCCAATGAGATGTGGCGCAATGTGCATGTGCATTTTATTCCTAAATATTATTATTATTATTATTATTATTATTATTATTATTATTATTATTATTATTCTCGCCTACAGCCCTCGCGATTTCGTAATCAAAATTTAAACCAAATAAAATGAATAAAACTTTTTTACAAAAAATTATAAGATTAGAAAAAGAGTGTATTAATTGGGTTGAAGTTGCCGACGTCTAGTCTGACGAATGTTTTTATTTTATTTTACAATTATTGAATTAAGAATATGAGAGAAAAAGTTCCCAAAACATTTTACTCTTATTTATTTACTAACAGAAATTTACTCAGCGTTACTCGGGATTTTAATATAATTCCAATGACTTTAAGAAATTTCATTTGATTTTAAGGAACTTCAAAGGATTTTTAAAAGAATTTAAAACAGTTTAAAGATTTTCAAGAATTTTTACAAGATTTCAAGGGACTTTAAAAAGAGTTCCAAAGAGTTTTAGGAATTTCAAGGGATAAAAAGACTTCAAAGGATTTAAAAAGTTGTTAAAAAATTCTAAGAGATTTTATTTGATCTTAGGGACTTTAATAGGTTTTTAAAACAGTTCAGTAGAGTTATCAAAAGTATTTTTCAGTGATTTTTATCGGTTTTACTAGATTTCAAGACACTAAAGAATTTCATGAGATTTTAAGTAATTTTAAGGGATTTCAAGAGATTTTAAGTATTTATAAGGAATTTTAATGGATTTGAAGGGAATTCAAAAGATGTTCAAAGTTTTTAAGTTTTCAAGTAATTTTAATGAATTTCAAGGGATTTCGAAAGTTTTTAAACGAGTTTAAGATATTTTATGTGATTTTAAAGCATTCAAAGGGATTTTAAAGTGTTTTTTTAAGGATTTAAAATGAATTAAAAAGATTTTAAGCGATTTAACCAAACTTTCTAGTTATTTCAAATGTTTTTAAAAAGATTACAAAAAGTAGATTGAAATTTTTTTTTAATTCAATTCAAAAAGTTCGAAAACAGTTTCCAAATATCTTTAAAAAATCTGTTAAAATTTCAGGAAAACTTTTAAAAATAAAAAAAAATTTTCGAAATCCCTTAAAATTTTTTTAAATGCTTTATAATTCCTAGATATCTTTTAAAAATCATAAAAATTTATTCAAATCTCTTCAAATTCCTTCAAATTGATTAAAATCAGTTCTAATGTCTTGAAATATTGTGAAATCTCTAAAAAAAAAAAACCTTTTGATAACTCTTTTCAACTCTTTTAAAAATCTCTTTGAACCTCTAAAATCAATAAAAATTTATTAGCATCTCTTTAAATTTTTTAAAATCCTTTAAAGTTTTTTCATTAATTGAAATTCCTTAAAATCACTATACATCTCTTGAAATACTTTTATAATTTTGGAAATCTTACGAAATATTTTTAAATCCCTTGAAATTCTATGAAATCTCTTAAAATCCCGGACAACGCCGGGTAAGTTTCTGCTTGTAAATAAATAAAAATTCTGAGTTTTGGGAACTTTGGAAACTTTTTTTGATATTTTTATTCTAATAAATGTAAAAAAATCGTCAGACTGGACGTCTGAAACTTCAACCCAATAGTGTATTATGCAAGTAATCGAAAAAGGGTAAATCTTAAAGCAATCAAATTTTAAAAGTTGGAAGAATTTCACATAATAAAAGAGAAAATAGAAACATAACTTTCTTTAAACCAAGTTTAAAGAAAAAATAAATCGTCAAAAAGAAATAAAAGGAATGAAAAGATTCGAGAAGATATTTTCTAAACACTTTTTTTTTGTAGGGGAAAAATTAAATTGATTACATCATTAAAGAAAAAAAAAATTACCAGTAGGAGGTGGGAGTAACGAAATCATGAAAATAAATTTGGTACCAGATTTTACAGGCGAGGCCCACTTGATGATCTTACAAATGCGTCGATTCCGCTTTCCCATTTTGCTTAGTTTCTATATATTTGTCTGCAAGAAACACGTTTCATTACAAGAAACCTATCATAACTAGATTTTTCCTAAAATAAAAAAAAGTTAAAATCCGTTTCATCATCGAGACGATAACTTTGATTTTTCATTAGTGCATAACTGTTATATTAACCATGATGCGAAGCTCTAGTGAAAATCGTATAATATGGACAGAAAATGCAGATTTTTTTTTATTTAGTTAACATTTTTAATTAGATAATGAATTATTTGAAAATTTAAACGTTAAAAATTAAAAATCCAGAATTTGAAAATATACCGAAAAAATAACTCCCTTGAAATCCCTTTAAAACATTTTTTAAAATCCCATTAAATATTTTAAATTTTTTCTAAGCCTTTCAAATTTTTTGAATTCGCTTGAGATGCTCGTAATACCAAAAAATACGCGAAATTTCTTTTTAATGCCTCGAAATAGTTATAAATTTCGTAGAATTCATTGAAATACCCAAAAATTATTGAAAATCTTGTTAAATGTACAATTACCCCATATTAAATTCCTCAACAATTTTTTGTAATCTCTTGAAATTCTTAAAAAATCTGCAGAAACTTCTTAAAATCCCGTAAAATCCCTGAAATTTCTTTTTCATCCCACAAAATCGTCAGAAACCTCTTAAGGCCATGTATTACTTATTCGATCCCTACCTTAGCGACAATTTTTTCTCTACAACGTTATTTCTGAATTGATTGAAATATCAAATTGAAAATTTCTAAAACAAAAGAAAATATGCTAAGGTACGTTTATCTGGTCCTAAATTTTTATTGAAAT
>JAUESH010000006.1:2802581-2828766 GCA_032275165.1 Synergus magnus | reverse complement strand
CTCACATATTTATACATATTTATTTTTTAAATTGGGCTGAAGTTTCAGACAAGTACAGTCAAATAAAATAAATAAATGAAACAAATACAGTCTAACGATTTTTTTACATTTATTGGAATAAAAATACAAAAAAAAAAAAAAGAAAGTTTCCAAAGTTCCAAAACCATTTTATATTTATTTATATTTACTAGTAGAAATTTACCCGGCGTTGCCTGGGATTTTAAGGGATTTCATAAGATTTCAAAAATTATAAAAGAATTTCAAGGGACGCTAAGAGATTTTTTATTGATTTTAGGGATGTAAAGGGATTTCTAAAAGTGTTGAAAAGAGTTATCAAAGGGATTTTCAGAGATTTCAAAATATTTCATGAGGTTTTAATGAAATCCAAGGGATTTTTATATATTTTAAATGATTCTAAGACATTTAGAGAAGATTTTAAAGAATCTCTTGAAAATCTTTAAACTCACTTGAATTCGTTTGAAATCCATTGAAATTTGTTACAATCACTTAACATCACTTGAAATCTTCTAAAATCTCTTGAAATTGTTAAAAATATTTCAGTCTCTTGGAATTCATTAAAATCACTTGAAATGTCTTGAAATCTATAGAAATCTCTAGAATATCTTTTTGATAACTCTTTCAATTAATTAATTGATTATTTTAATTCTTTCTTATTTTTTCAGGATATAAAAAAGGACCTCGAACATATTGAAAGATTCAGAGATTACTATGATGTTGAGGCTCATCATTATCGCATTACTTGGCAGTTAATTACGGATTTTATTAATGATATCAATCCCTTAACTAGAATACAAGCGGCTATCTGTTTATTCAAAATTACGAAGCAACGAAATTCTCACTCTCTGGTTCACTCAGATTCCAAGGTATTTCAAAAATATTCCAAAATATATTCCAAAAAGTGCTTATTCCAATTTCTAAAGTTAAAATTCCGTTTCCTCATTTTACTCAAAAAATATTAGAATTAGAAATTTTTTCGCTCTGTACGTGAACTCTATATCGAAATTGAAATATGCCTACAGAGCGAGAAAATGTTTATAAATAATACTTTTTGCGTAAAACGAAGAACTCGAAATTTATCTTCTAATAAAATATTTCACTTTTTTTCTAATTAAACCTATGACTGAATTTGTTAAAAAAATTTTACAGATCGAGAAGGTCCTCAGATTTTACATCCAGGAATTGAAGAATCTGAATAAGGATTCGGAGTACTATTCGGAATACTGCAATCTTTTGAAAAAATTAGAAGAAACGAAAGCTTTCATGTTCGGCTTCGAATTAACGAATGAAGAGACTAAAGACAAGATTTTCGAGGATCTTTTTACCGTACTTTTCGATTTAGTCGAGTGCGTACATAAAATTTGATTATTTTTTTAGTCCTTTAAAACTTTAATAAAATATTTAAGTCTATTTATATTTATTTGCAGTGAGAATCTGGGAGAGGATTTGAAATCCTGTATATTCTCGATTTTGAATTCGATTATCAAAAAATCGAAAAGCCTCTCGTTTGATCATTTGTTCAAACTTTTTCTGAATATTTTGGAACCTTTGAAAAATTCTAGGAAGGCAGCCTGCGAAATGACTATTCAACTTCTTCAGGAAAGGTCTGAAGACTTGAAAGGATTTTTGACTAACGTAAGTTCACGGTTTTCAGTTTCGAAATTCGAATTTTAAAGCTAGTTTCAATTTTCATTCGGATTCCCTCTTTAAAATAAAAACTATCTTTTCCCTACAGTACATCAATTTGATAATAGATCAAGGAGATACAGCAGTAGAAATGTGCAGACTTTACCACATTGCTTACGAATTGCGGAACATTTTTCCAATAGTATTCGGCAACCGGATGCTACTTTATGCAAAAAGCAAAATTAAATCTCCCGCTGAAAAAGAACGAACTGCCGCTACAATTTTCCTGGGAAAAATGTTCGCAGCTTCGGACTCGACGCTTGCAAAAACAAAACCAGAACTTTTTAAAAATTTCCTGCTTAGAATTAAGGACCCGAGCCTTGAAATTCGACTTTTGCAAGTTAAATCCTTCAGGGAAATTATTCTTAAACATCCAGAAGTCAGAGAAGAGACTTTCCGACTTTTGAGAACAACTCAGGTCGACCCGGAAGTCAAAGTCAGAATTGAAGGAGTCACTGCGATCTCCGAGGTTATTTTTACAGATCTTAAGATTTTAGAAGGAAATGAGTATCTGAAAAAATTTTTGTTGGGTGTCAAACCTGATCCAGAGGTAAAAATTGTTTGTCAATTTGTATTTTTACATACAGATATTTTGGTTACTAAAATTTTTAACTCCTTTTTCAGTATTCCGTAAGAGAAGCCGAATTGATTGCAATAGCCATCATTTTTAAAGAGTACATCAGAAATTGTTTTGAATTATCTCCGGAATTAAGAAACGCTCTACTTTCGATTCAAACGAGGATTTTTTACGCTTATTCTGCAACTGAATGTGTCCAGGACAAAATTTTGATAAAGAAGATCTTCAGAGAAATACTCGTTCCTTATGAATTGTCTTCGAAAGAAAGAATGAAAAGACTCTATCATCTCTACTCAACTCTCCATTTCTCGGTTCTTGACTCATTCACAAACTTACACGAAGGCGAATTCTTGTAAGTATGGAAAAAATTCGAACTCTTCATTTTACTCAAATAATATTAGAATTTTAAATATTAAATCTTTCACCCAAGATCCTTAAAGAAAACTTATTGGATTTTCTTTTTTAATTATTACAATCTTTTTTCAGGATTAGGGTAATTCTCGCACAGTGGCTGGAGTTCGTAAAAGATTCAGAATCTAGGGATCAACACCGGAAAGAGTTTAACATCATGACGAAGTTCAGAAAGGATTCAATGGGTTCCCCGGAATTCGTAAAAGCTTTCGAGAATTTATTGGGAAACCCACGCCTTGTGAGTCAACTCGAAATAATTGTTTCTCCCCACATTTCCTGCCGAGAGAGAATCGAAGCTTTCGAGAATGTCCGAAATATTTTAACCGAGTCGAAGGAACCTTTTTGGGAAGAAGCTTATGAGTTTATCATAAGTGGAGGTTCTTTAATAATCGACGATGAAGGAATCAAGGTAATTATACAATTTAAAAAATAAATAAATAAAAAATAAATTATCTTAAAAAATGTATCGATCTCGCTAGGATTTGATAGATTTCGTGATAGAGGCCTTGGAAGGCGGTTCGATTCTCCAAGAACTCGATTTGAACCAAAACGCTGGAGATCGAGGACTCAAATTGCTGAAGGTAATTAATTTTTTTGACCTTAATATTAATTTGTATGTTCTCGAAATTAGATATTTCAAATTTCCTTCTTTTAGGTTCTCGCCAACTACTTTTCGACGTCCTTTGACTGCGAAGGAATTCCAAAACGATTTATCGACTACCTCGGAACGGAATCAAATCCAATAAGAAGATCCCTCGCGATTTCTATTCTCGCGACTCTAGGAAAAAGGAAACCTCTTTATGAAATATTAGAGGAAGATTCTTTTGAATTTCTAATTTCCTTTTTAAAAAGAGTAGCAGTCGAGGGAACTCCCAAGGAATCGAAACAAGCAATTCGCTGCTTAAAAGTCTCGAGGCAAGACTTTGATCTTTTTTATGAGGAAATCCTCGAAAGGATGAATTCCACACTTTTGGAAGATTCAGAATTTTTCCTTGGATCTGTGGTTGCTTTAGGTCATATCGCAATCGAAAGAACGGAGGGAAAGTGCCAGGAAGTCGAGAATTTAATTCAAAAGGTTCGTTTAAGGCTCTTCGGTCCAATAGAATGATTAATTCGAATTTCGATGTTAGAATTGGATCCAACTAAATACTAAATACTTAGTTATATTAAATTTAGAATAAAGATTTCTTTCTCTCTAGGTTTCTAATCACCTTCACAATCATGAGATGAAAGTTCAACGAAATACAGAAACCGATTGGTGCGTTGAAAGCGAACTCTCAAAAAAAGAAAGAACCTACGAAGAAGCAATTAAATCTCTAACTCGGTGGATTTACGGTCTAAAATCCGATCCGGAGATTTTGCAGGATTTAGGGAATATTTTTTTTTCGCTTCTGAATCCCTTTTTGAAGGAACCTTACAGCCGAAATGAGGCGATGAAGAACCGACTTCGAGCAAAAGCTGCCTGTTCGATTTTGAAAATCTTTGAGAGAGAAGAACTGAGACATTCGATTCCTTTGAAAAATTTCTATGACCTTTCGAAGCTTATGAATGTAAATTAATTGTCTTGGATTCAAGTTCTAATTTTAAAATTCAAATTCGAATTCAGAATTTCAAAAGCGCTATAGAGCAAAAAAGTATCTAATTATAAAATTTGTTAAGTAAAACAAAGTATTCGAATTTTGAAGTTAGAACTTGTACCCAAGACCCTTAAAATTTTTTCTAGGATGAATCTCTCGGAGTCTGCAAGCTCTTCATTAAGAAGTTAATAAAAGGACTTAAAGAAGGCTTGCCCAAACAATTTTTAAGCAACGAATTCCTCGGATATTTCGTTCTCATTGGAAGACAAGATCTGGAATTAATGATGTTAGTAAATTCGGCTTTCAAACAAGTTATCGAGCGGCGAAACTTTTTCATGAATTACCTAATGAATTCTGCCGGAAGTGCTATTCATCGTAAGTTTGTTTTTCAAAATTTTAATATATTTATTATTTAACTCGATAATTTCTAGTATTTTCTTCTTATTTT
Organism: Synergus magnus; assembly: GCA_032275165.1. Lineage (NCBI taxonomy): Eukaryota > Metazoa > Arthropoda > Insecta > Hymenoptera > Cynipidae > Synergus > Synergus magnus. The sequence goes on along the minus strand of JAUESH010000006.1, from coordinate 2,824,049 downwards.
CTATCTTTTCAGAAAGTGAAGAACTAAAAAAGCGGCTTTTTGAGTGGCTGCCAGAATTTTCAGTTCTTTATGCCCTTCCGATCCTAGCACGAGATCCAGATTTCACGGAATTTAACTTCAAGGAGATCAAAAGGATGGAAACATATCTCTGGCAATTTTTGGAACCTATCGTCAAAGAAAGCAGTTTTAAATGCTCGGTTCTCTTCAAAACGATTGGGGAGAAGCTCAGATATTTTGGCGATGCACAGTCACCCGAATTCAACGAAGTTAATTCATTATTAATAAAATAATGACAGTTTTTTATGAAGACAGATACTTTTAATTCATTTAATGATTTTTTTAAACAGAAACTGGCAGTCTTGAACGAAATATTTTTGAAGATCGTTAACAAACGAATTAAGGAACCCAAGAAGACTTCAGCAAAGTTATTTCAAGTGGAATTAAAAATTCCAACGACTCACTACAAGGAATGTGAATTTATCGATTCTTCCAACCACTTTCCTATTTTGATGCAATAATCGGAAACAAAATCGAGGCAGAAAAGACTCCCAATGGATTCTAGCGCGTCGGTTTCTTTTTTGTAAAATTCCCTTCGTGAATTATTTTTGTTGATTTATAAAGATAAATAATGTAAATTATTTTCCTTTCCAGGGGAGGAAAAAGATCGAAAAGGATTTAGAAACTCAAGATTACAATAATAGAAGAAAAAGAGATTTTTTAGTTTCATTTTATATAAAGTTGTATAAAAGTTTTGTTTACCATTTATTTATTGTACTTTTGACTGTGAAATGTTGTTTATAAACAATATATAGTATATCGTGTATGAAAATATATTAATTTTGAAATTTATAAAAAGCTTGAACTATTTTTCAACCTATAGATTTTAAGTTTAAGTATTTTACGAAAATTAATATATCGAAAATCAATATATTTTTAAAAATAAAAATCGACAAAAATTAATTTTTAATAGAATTATAGAATACGCATGCGCCTAGCAGACGCTTTTTGTATTTAAAAATGGCGGAACCGTCTTGAAACCACGTGAATTACAAAAGTGACAAAAATCAACAAATCGATTCAATTTTTCAAAATGGGAAGATATTTACTATTTTTCTCATATCTTGGTAATCGCTACAGGTATTAAATTTCATAATTCCCATAATTTATTTTTATTTCACAGCACTTTTCGTGCTGTCACGAATTGTGTAGGTTATATTTATCATTTTCATTTTGACGACTTTGACAATATTAATCAAATAAATGACCTGATTTTATTCCACAATTTGTTTGTCTTTAGAGGACTGCAGAGACAACCGAAAAATCCGCTAGTTTTTGACGTCGATTGTGTGCAAGGAGCCATCGAAGCCGCTTGTCATACTTTGAGACCGTCAATTATTAATCCACCCGTTTTTGTTTCTTCCAGCAGGTGAGAAAATAAACCAGAAAGGGAGAATTTTATATTCCTACTTGAAACCAAGAAGATTTTTACTGTAATTTAAGGTGGATTCGAGTTCTAAGCCAGGATTTCCGGTTTGAACAAGCTTTTCCGAATAATCAATCCAAATATTTTTAATTGACACTTGCAACTTTTGTTAAATCTTTTGCAATCTTTTGAATTATTTTCGAATCCTTCAAAAAGAAACTTTAAAATCCTGTAAAATTTCTTGAAAATTCATAGACTCTTCTGAATTTTTTTGAAATCCCTTCAATTTCTTTGAAATCATTAAAATTTCTTGAAATTTTATCAAATCTCTTGAAATAGGATTATGAATACAGAGCGAAAAAAATGCCTAGTTTGAATACTTTTTTTATAAGAAGAAAAGATTGAATTTTGAGGGTAGAATTCGAATTCTTCGTTTTGTAAAAAAAAAAATTACAACTAAATATTTTTTCACTTATAAAATTTCATTATAACATTTGTTGAGTAAAATGAAGAATTCAAATTTTAAAGTTAGGTAGGACACTTAATTATATAATTCAGAATTTAAAAATACTTTCGCTTTTAAAATTTAACACCGACAGTTCTAAATGTTCGCGATTAAAAAATCTATTTATAATTATCTCTCTCTGGTTTAATCCCTTTTTTTAAACAATTTAAACTCTTTGAAAATATTTCTAAATAATCAATATTAATCCCTAGAACAGACGCGGGAGTTCACGCTCTTCATAATTCAGCCCACATTGAAATAGAGAACAAAACGGGTCTTTTATACCATCCAGAGGTCATACTTCGATCTTTTAATCGACATTTCTTGCGATGTAAACACGAAATTAGGTAATTTTCCCAAAGCTTTATATTTCAAAATATCCTCAAAAGAGTTCCTTATTTAATTTTTTAATTTCTTATTCCTATTTCGCAGAATATTGCAGTGTATTCCAATCACGGATAAATTCCATGCGAGGTATAACGCCAAATCTCGAACCTATCTTTTCCGAATTATGTTAGCAAAAAAATTCGGAGATAGAGGACCTCCTATTTTGGAAATGAACAGATCCAGTCTCTTAAGGTAGGAATTTATAAATTTCAAAGCAACTGTTAAAAAAAAAAGAAACAGTAATTTAGTAAATAAAGATTTTTTTCCTAGGGTTGAAAATTTTGACATAGAGAGAGCAAAAGAAACGGCGAAACTTTTTGTGGGTTTGAGAGACTTTCGAACTTTTGCTGCTATGGACAAATCGGGCCGGAAGATTCAATACAGACGAAAAATAGACGAATTAACGATAGAAAGGGGAGCCCCGCTTTTAGCCCACGATCCTTTAAACGAGAATTTCGATTTTTGGGATATCAAGTGCAAAGCAAGGTCTTTTGTTCATAATCAGGTATTTTAATAAGTTTATATTTTTAAAAATTTGTATAAGCAATTTCTTAAATTAAAAACATTAATATTTAAATACTTCAAGAAAATTTATGGAATTTCTAAGTATTTGAAGAAATTTAATGGTATTTCAATGGATTTAATAATTTATTTAATTAATTTATTATGAAATTTTCAGGTTCGAAGAATTGTCGGAGCGATTTGCGCCGTCGGAGCCGGAAGAGTGACAGAGAAAGACATAATTACGATGCTTCAAGTTCCCTCTCACAGTAATTGGAATCCGAAAATTGTCACCGCACATCCGAACGGACTTTATTTAGTGAAAGTGGAATACGACCCTTTAGATCTTAAGGAACATACGATAAGCTACAACGAAAAAGAATTCCTTAGACCCCCGCATAATGATGAATAATTTCTGTGGTAGAAAAGTCGAAAAAATTCATTTCTAGAAAATGGATCTCCAAAGTCTAATAAACGAGAAAAAAAGTCGACTGAAGAACTGTACGACTATTTTTACGGACACGAGTGGTAGGAAGTTCGAGATTCAAGAGGGATCAAAAAGAGAAGTAGGACAAGGTTTGCCTTTCGTTGTTGATACGAAACCGGACCTTCAAGTCGCGAAAATACTTCCAGGATTGTTTCTAAGCTCTCAAGATCCGGCACTTAGTGAAGAAATTTTGAAAGAATATTCGATAAAAAATGTTCTGAGTCTCGGAATCGAAGTTCCGGTTCAGTTTGAGGGGATTCGGTATCATTTTGTGGAGCTTTTGGATCTGCCCGAAAGTCCGATTTTCGAGAGTGTGAAAACTTGTTTGGAAATAATTCACAAGTTTAGGAATAAGAATATTCTTGTGCACTGCAATGCGGGAATTTCACGGTCGCCGACTATTGTTATTTCGTATTTGATGGTGTTGGAGAAAATAAAGTTTGGGGAGGCTTTTGAGAAAGTGAAAAGTGTCCGGGAGAAGATTAAACCGAACGAAGGATTTTTGAGGCAATTGAAAATTCTTGAGGAAAGATTGAATGAGCTTTCTGCAATTTTAGAAGAGGCTTAGCATTTGGAATCACGTAAATTTACCGAAATTCAAAATTCTCGAAATTGAAAATCATCGAAATTTTAAATTCCCGTAAGAAAATAATAATACCGAGATTAATATTAATATAATATTAATATTATATTAATTAATAATCCCGAAGTTGAAAGTTATTGAAATTTTAAATTCCCGAAACTATAAAATTCCCGAAATTTTTGTTTAAAATTTATTTTCAAAACTTTTGTTCAAAATTTCTCTTAAAAATCTTTATTAAAAATTACTCTTAAAAATTTTGAACAAAAGTTTTGAAAATAAATTTTAAACATTTCGGAAATTTTCTATTTTGGAAATTTTTATTTTTCGGGAATTTTCAATTTCAACGATTTTCAATTTCGGGATTTTTAAATTTCAGTAAATTTACGTGATCCCTAGCATTTTTCCGAATTTAGTTTTCTAGGCAGTTTGAGTTGATTCAAAAATCTTATAATTATTATTTTTAAGCTTCTGAGTGTAAATTAATTTAGGAAACTAAATTTTAGATTTAATTTTAAGATAGTGATTGTGGAATTAATGAATTAAATAATTTTGTACACTTGGTTTACAAGGAAAACGATTTTTAGTTGATTGTTGAAAATAATTTTATGGATTAATAAAAAAGAAAAATAAGAAAAATAATTTTCTTTAATAAATCCAGGGCTTTCTTTCTGAAGTAAAATTTAAATGAACTTTAATCAAATTCAAACGAAAAGTTCGAATTTTTGAAAATAATTTGATAGTTTTTCAAGTTTAATAATATTGAAGCTTAAAATTTTGCATTTTTCGTTAATTGTTATTTCTATTTTTTATTCGAAGAAATATTCTACCATTACAAATAAATATTATTATTATTAAATATCTTTCATCGAAATATTTGTTTTGTAGAAATTCGAGATCAACGGAAATTAAAGTCGTCAATTTTGTAGATTTAAAGTCAGTTATACTCGAAATTGCAATTAAATTAATAAAATTCTAACATTGTAGAAAAATTGACAACAAAATGGCCGCCATTGGAAAAAAAATTGGAGAGCAATTTTTGGAATTACGTAAAATCTGTACCTTGATTTTAATTTTCATCGAATTTGCCGATGATTCTGCATACAAGAGATGAAAATACACTGGACACGCAAATTTGATCAAAATACGGACAAAAATCACTTATTATCTTGCAAAAAAGACGGAGCAAAAAAAAAACGACAAAGCGCGCCAACGGACACGACAAAAATGACAAAACTGGTCAACATAACGTTATATTTGACTCGAGTGGTACAAAGTTCATCCTTTTTATTACTTTTCGGTGTATTTAGTTATAAACTAATAACTAATAAACTAATAACCGCTTTAAAAATGTCTATTTCACGTAAAATACTCTGTTATTTATCAAAAAAATAAAAATTTCGGTTAAAGAAATCTCGGTGCGCATGCGCCAATTTTGAATTTCCGAACGCGCGGGAAAATTCAAATATTTGAAAAAAAAATCGTCTTTTTTTCGGCTTTTGTTTTTAATGGCTCTTGTAATATAAATTTTGTTCAAAGTAATAATTCCCTTAAAAATCATAATCCTTAAAATTCCGCAATTTAATTTCTGTGCTTCGAAATTATACGTAATTTAATTTTAAATTTCATTTAATCAAAGTTAATAACTAAATGCAAAATGCGAATGTATTTTGATAAAATTTCTGTATTACGACATGTTTACTTACGTGTACAGAGAATATTATCATGATAATTACAATATATAATATGTATAATATTTCATAATAATATAATAATATATATATTTATGTATAATAATGTATCTATAACTCATTAGAAAAGGTATATCTTCATGCATAGCTTCTATCAAACTCTTGGCCGAGACTAAGCGCGTTAAAAGTTTCATATTATAAATTATGAGGCTTACATGTCTGTCTTTTTTTTTTCTTTTCCAAGCCGAAAAACAAGCGATTGGAGAAGACGCGTACAATAATCGCCCCTACCAGTAGGCTTATCAAAATTGCGATAATTCTAAAAAATATAAGTGAATTTCTTCTCTATACCCGATAAGACAATTAACGCTAATATCTAGTTCAGTACTTCACCTCAACTTTCTCTCCCTCTCAGTCACACTACAATTCCTTTCTCTCTATTTTATTCAATTATCTTCCTTTTTCTCTCTCGATTCCTTTTTTTTCACTCAGAAAACGACACTAGCGTTTAACAGCACTCTCTACCATATTCCAAATACACTTAATATATCAATATTCGACACGATAATAATCGTAATCATACACAATAATCTAGTATTCACATTCCTCCAACAATTGAAAATGAGCTGTCTCGAAGAAAATAGACAAGGCACTTGAACCGAATAGTTTTCTCATCCTTCATCTTATCTAGTTGGCCTCGGAAATGTAGTAATTATATGCAAAAAACGCATGTCCTGATTATATTTGATCAGCAGAAAAGAAATTTTTGCGATTCCATATTTGGTTGCCGAAGAAAGTCGGGTGGTTTCATTTTACATTTTTTTTTCAAGAAATCAATTTTCCCAAGTTTGTTGCCACGACCTAAAATTCCTTCTACGACCGAAAAATTCATTCCACGACCAAAATTATTGCACGACCCCAAATTAGTACTCGCCTTGAAATTTTTTTCCGCAAATTCGTAACCACTTTCAATAAAAAATCTTCCCCCTGGACTGCGTGATTTTCTGAGCGAGCTCGTCGCCCCGGTTCAACAAAAATGCAATTTATGTACAAAGTTATAAATAAATTAACAAAAAAAAAGGAAAAAAAAGAACATTATGCCGGGCTAATATGTAAAAGTTTCAGCCGTTCGCGGCTCAAAATTGAGGAATTTAGAGCGCGAATAATATTATAAATATCTCCTACAAAGCCACAGTCTTAAGTACAACATATCTGTAGCTAAAACTATTTTTTTCTTTTTTTTTCAGATACAGATATAGGGGTACGTGGTGTAAACTGTAAATATAAACATCGTCGTCGTACTCTGTGTAGCAAACCATTGTCAAAGTCCGAGAGAGTGGCCAGGTCGTATGCAGCAGCTTTCAGTAATGGAGGAGGGAACCACCCAGCAGCGGTGCGAGCACCCTTCTTATATCTTAAATCGTTCGTTTGTTAGAGGAAAGTTTTCTTTAGTTCTTACATTTTTAAAAATGGAACTGAGACGAAATTGTCTCGTTTTTGCATTTTTAACGCTTGCCCCAGGCGCCATCGGGAGTCGCAGCTGGGACGTGAGTGAATCCTCCGAAGGTCGGGAACTCCTCGACGCTCGCAGTGTTCGGGGCACTTTGAGGCGTTTGTTCCCAGGGACCGCCTTTCACGACGAATCCAGGATCGTTCTCGTTGCCGCTTCCCTCGTCTCCACGTTGAGGAGCCCGGTGGCTGTTTGTATATTCGTAGGTGTGAGCCACCTCTTGCATCTAAAAGAAAACAAAATTAGGATCCTCATCAGGAAGCGAAAGAAATTTAAGGGACTTGGTCCAAGTAACTTACGTATTCCTCTTCCAATTTCAGAAGATAATCCTTGGCATCAAGGACGTTATCTTCAGCACCAATAATCGAGACCATTTCTGGATCCGGATCTGTTTTTCGAGGTATTTTGATGTCGACTTTGTAGTCGTCCATTATTTTGCGGATATTCCTTCCACGAGCTCCGATGAGCCTGGAATGAACTGCGGAGCTGATGCGAATCTCTTCTTTCGTCAAGCCATCCTATAAAAAAAGGACAAATTGAAAAATTAGTCGAATATAATAGAATTAACAAGAACAATTGGAAGATGATTATGAACTAGGCATTACCAGCTCATTAACTATTTTCAAAATATCATCACGAGCATCGTAAGTATTTTGCTCGTATCCAGTGATAGTGATAATATTTTCTTCAGGTTCGCCTTTGCGACGGAAGTTAATCTGCACGTCGTGATCAGTACGAATTTTCGTGATCACCGCTCCTTTTCTTCCAATTATTTTCGGATGGTACTCGGGATCAACTTCCATCTAAAAAAAGAGGAAAGCAAAAATAAGTAAATATTACTCTTTTGAAATCAGAAAAAGCTAACAATCTCTCTTACCTTCAATTCGAAAGATTTCAAAGCTCTGTCTTCTCTGTCAGCTTTCAAAACCTCGCATTTTTCCAAAATCGCCTGCTTCGCTTTTTCTACACAAGCGGGAGTTCCGAGAATCTAGAAATTAAGAATATCAATTAATAAAGTTTCAAATCTCAAGTTTCAATTTCTAAAATCTTCAATTTGTAACATTTTTACCTCGATGTAATCGAGCTTTTGTTCCGCTGGAGAAAGCTTGATATGAACGTCGTAAGTCTCCATCAATTCTCGAACGTCCTTTCCCTTCTGGCCAATTATCGATCGGTGAAGATCAAATGGAACTTCAACCTATTAAAATAAAATTTAAAATTAATTTAAGATCCATCTCAGACCAATCCTACATTATTTAAAGTAAAAATTAGTCTCTTACTTCGATAGTAATCGGGACGAGATCCAACAAAGCGTTTTTGGCCTTTTCCGCATTTTCCGGCAATCCAGTGATACGAATTATATCTGCGGGCGAGACAGTCTCGACCGCTTCTCCATTTTCTCCATTAACTTGTTCGACCGGCTTCTCATCAGCTGCAAAACATGGATTAAAAAATGAAAAACTTCCTATATAATTTTTTTTTTTCAAATAACGCAAAAAAAAAAAACTTTTTATCAAATTTACCATGAGTGTCGCGATCGGGAATTTTGATTTGAACATCAAATTCAGAGGTGATATTTTGCACTTTGCAGCCTTTTGCTCCCATAACAGTGCGATGGAACTTTTTGGGAATATGGCATTCGATCGTCACCATGGATTCCTAAAAGAAAAAGAGAAAATTAAGGAATCTTAAAAACAGAAAGAGTAGAATTTCTCGTTTAATTTGATGAGATTCTTACTAATTCTTGAACGATTTCTCGCATTCGTTGTTTGGCAGCTTCGATACATTCGTGAGAACCTTTCAAAGTGACGCGATCGCTATCAACTCCAGCTCTCGGGAAAGAAATCTGGACGCCTCCGAATTCGTCAGCAATTTTATGTAAAACGCCTCCTCGTCTTGCGACAAAATGCCTGTGATGTTTGGGATCAATGCTAATCTCGCCTTCTGTAATATTATCCTAGAAAATTTAAAGACGAGAGTTAAAAGTCGAAAATTATTAAATTTTAAAAAAACAGTTAAAGATTTATGAATAGGATTCTTACTATTTCAAGGATCATTGCTTCGAGTTCAGCCTTGGCCTTTTCGACAGCTTCTTTTTTACCCATTATGGTTACCAATTCCTTATCTTCGTCTCTATCGGTTGGGAAGATAATGCGAGCTCCTGTGGATTCTCGTATCTGAAAGTTCAAGTATATTCATTAGTTAATAAGAAATTTATTTGAGTTTCCAAAGCCAATTATTTGACATTGAATTCTCTGAAATTTTCTCATTTTTTATTATAGAGAGACATTTGGGAAACCAACCTTTCTAATATTAGCACCGTTTTTCCCAATAAGATATTTGTGGTGTTGAGCCTTGGCACGAATTTCAACTGTATAACTCGAGAGGAGTTTTTCATTTGTCAGCTCCATCAGCTGCTGTTTCGCCTTCTCTACATCTTCCTTCGGTCCCCGAATGCTGACTTTATCACTCTTGCTTTCAGAAGGAGGGAACTTGATAGTAACTCCGCCGCAGTCTTCCATTATTGACTGAATCAGCTTTCCACCGGTTCCAATAAGCGTATTATAAAACTTGGGAGGAATCGAGATCTCATCAGTCACCGTAATCGTCTGAAAAAATGATAAAAGAATTATAATCTCGTCAAAAACAAAAGATTCTTTTAATTGAAAAAAGATTAAATCCAGAATAATTAAATAGTTTTTAAATACCATTTCATTCTGAATCTTCTGGATTTTGTCTCTCGCCTCTTCGACATTTTCCTTCTTTCCAGTGATCATAATCACGTCGCTTTTCTCGCCCTCGGCTGGCAAATCGATCTTAGTTTGCGTCTCTTCGCGAATCTGTGAAATAAAGTATAGAATTATAAAAAAAAATTTAAATAGAATTATAAAAAATTAAATATTTCGTTTCAAAAATCGAACCTTGCGAATATTAGCGCCGCCCTTGCCGATGATATATTTATGGAATTGTTTGAAGATAGGAACTTCGAGAACAAAACTGCTTTCGCGCAGTTCCTTAACCAGCTTCATCAAATGTCTGTGGCACTTTTCAACGTCTTGTTTCGGTCCCCGAATCTTAACAACGTCTCCTTTCTCTCCTGAAATATTATTAAAATAATTTAAAAATCTTATCATTCAAAATCCGATTTTCTCAAGAAGAGAATCTCTAGAAATCTATAAAAATTAAAAACCTTGAGCGGGAATGATGATCTGGACTTGGTTGAACTTATCTCTAATTTCTTTGATATTATCGCCCTTGTTTCCAATAATCTTTCTGTAAAATCGATGCTCGATCGGCACGTCCTTCTCGACCTCGTTCTCCAATTTCTCAACCATTTCTAATAGTTCCTATAAAAAAAACGGAGAAAAATATATCAGTATATTTAATTTCAAGGGCAAAAAAACCTTGATAAGAAAAAATATACCTTCTCTGCCTGCGAGACTCCAGTGAGGTTTCCTTCAATTCGAATTAAATTATCACCTCCATTTTCTGCAATCGTGATAACGACTCCCATTTCAGTTTTAAGGCGATTCACATTCGTTCCATTTTTACCAATGATATGCTTGTAGTACTTTGGATCGATATTTAACTCCCTGAAGACGAGCTTAGAAACAAATTCCTCAGCCATGGTGTGAATCGTTTTCTTCACACTCTCGACCTCTTCCGGAGGTCCCTCGATTTTGATTTTATTCTCCTTGTCATTGAATTCGACATTCACTCTTCCCATATCCTGTGTTATTTTCTTAATATTTGAGCCTTTCGGGCCGATGATATATTTGTGGATCCACGCCGGCGCGTCCACTGCATCATTGCACATGCTGTTCGCTTTCTCGTAGACTTTGCTCAAGGCTGGAAAGAAAATTTTAATATTTAGATAAGAATTTTTAAATAGAATATCTTTAATATTAATTTAAGATATAACGAAAAATTATTTACCGATTCCGAGCTTATCTTGAGGTCCGCGAAGGGTTATCGTCCCAATTGAAGAATCGCTGGATGGCATTTCCACACTCACCCCAGTCAAGGAAAGAATTTCGTTTATGGTGCTGCCTTTTGGGCCAAGCACATATTTGTGCTGCGCTTTGGGAACTTCCACGGAAACTGTGGCACATCGCTTCTCCTAGAAAGAAAGCAGAAAGGGAAATCAACTTAATGGAATTTCATGGAATTTATAGCTTAGATTTCAACGACCAGGAAAGATATCTAAAAACCGTAAATACTTTCTAGATTTCACGCACCATGTCTTTATAAATGGCTTCAATCTTCTGCCTTGCAGTAGCAACGCATTCGGTGTCTCCCGCAATCGTGATTTCATCCTTCTGGACCGACAGAGGAGGAACGTTGATCAGCGCTCCAGTTTCGGCGACGAGCTTCGTCAGGTTTTCATTATGAGCGCCCACAATAAAGGGATGGTAGATCTTTGGCACAGATATCCTCACGAAAGCTTTCCTCGATTGCTCATCAGAAATGACTCGAATGTCATGTTCAGCCTTCTCAATACCCTCCTTCGTTCCCGTGATTGTGATAATGTCAGATTGCTCTTGAATCTGAGGAACCATAATTTTCGTTGAAGTCGCTTTTTCCAGGTCCTTCAGTCTCTGCCTCTGCTTTCCCAGAATCCATCGGTGGTGTTCTTTGGGAATATTAACCTGCTTCGTAAACTGTAAGAAAAGCAAAACATAAGTAAACATAAAAATAACATAAAATAAAATCCTTCAATTAATTAATTTAATTATTTATTTATTCTTTTATAAGTCTGAGTCTTTTATAAGTCACCTGAGTCTGGAAAGTCGTCAGAATGCGACGTTTCGCTTCCAGAACCTGAGACTGCTTCCCAGTTACGAGAAAAGTGAGCGACTGATCCTTCGAGGATGCAATTTCGATGTGAGCCCCTGACTCTTTCGTTATCAATTGGCAAGTGCGAACAGATTCGCCTTCGCCGAACTTCTCGCTGTGGTCGAATTTCCTCTCTTCGACCGGCACGCGAAAAACCTGTTAAAGGAAAAAAAAAGGGGAATTTAATTTTTCATTTAGACAATTTTGAAGTATTTTATTATTTTAAGAATATTTCTCACGTGAGTAACAACGGAAGATCCAACGCGCATACTGTTGTTGACGCTTGGTGAAGGGTTTGGGCTGCTGGTTGTCGAAGTTGTCGACCTTGTCGATTCCGGAAGGACTGGGAAGGTCTCATCGTAGGTTGGAGGCTCGTAGGCCGTTCCCTCTTCCATTACTGATGGCTGCTGCATTTTGGGGTTGTCCTGTGTCGTGCCAAGTCCTTACAGTAGCACTGAGAGATTCGTAAAATTAAAGTCACTCAAGAACCATTAAAAAGCATTTAAAGTCATTAAAAAGTAACTTTTGCTAATACGAATTTTAAATTTTACTTTTCGATTGTACAAATTCAAAACTTTAGAGGCGAAGGAAAATTTGAGGCAAGCGAAATTGGATCCAGATTTAAAAGAACTCGAAATTTTCAAGCCCGAAGAATTAATTCGATAGAAACAGATTTTAACAAATATTATTTTTTCCCTTTCTAAACTTTAATTAATCGGGTTTAAAAAATATTATTGGAGAGTCTAGACAATCTTTAAATCTGTATCGCTCGGACTATTTATAAATTCTGAGCCCAAATCTCAGCCTAGTTAATCCTCTGATAAACCTCAGATAAGAAAATTCTTGAAACGTTAGAAAAATTGTAGAATCTTCTTCCAAAAGTTCGGAGCAAATACTGATTTTCTCGAGAATAATTTGGAGTTGAATTGTTTGCTTTTTAATTTTAATCGTTGAATGTTGAGTAATTTCGGATTAAATTTTGTGAATTAAGTAGTTTCAAATTGAAAGCTTTAGTGCTTGGGAACTTTAAAATGATCCAGAACGAATAATTTGATTTTTAATTATTCAAGAGACAATTTTAAATTCAGATCGTTCATGATTGAATAATTTGAAGTTGAGGCCATTAATTTAAATAATTTTAAATCGAAAAGGTTTTTGACTTTAAATAAAAAGCGTGCCAAATATCCTTTGATGTTTTTTTTACTTTGACTCCAAATTTTTCCTAAGAATTTCAAACTAATAAATTTAATTCAAAATTTCTTTAGATATGTATAAAAAATATATACAAACAATTTAAGAATTGTTCTCAAACGCCTCTTTTCATCAAACAGGATAATAAAAATGTTTATCAATCATCCGAAAATGTTTAACATTCCAATTAAAAGAATGCAAAAATTATAAAAGCAAAATTAAAAATAAAACCACTTTTTAAACCGGAAAAACTTCTCATTAAAATCGGGAAAAAATTTAATTTGAAAATCTTACTTTTTAACGAATCTTCAACTGCCAGAACAATTTTTTTTTAATTTCTTAAAAAAACGTCTTTTAGGATCAATAACTTTTTTAAATACATTCTCCGACAATTTAAACAATTATTTATTATTTATTTCTAACGTTTTATGGAATCGAAATTTCAAGTTTCCGAATGAAAATAATATTGGGACAACATCTTTTTGCCGAAAATCCAAAATCCCGAATGGATAAAAATACCAAAAATTCAAATTCCCGAAATTTCCGAATGAAAATAATATTACCGACATTTTTTTTAACGAAAATTCAAATTCCGAAATTTTAGGCACAAATTTTGAATAAATTTTTATCAACAATTTTGACAATATTTTTAATATTTTAAACAAAAATATTTTTTTTTCAGAAAGTTGAAAATGTCAGTATTTTATATTTTTGGGAGTTTGAATTTTTTGAAATTATTTTTTTCGGTATTTTTTCACATTCGGGATTTTGTTTTTTCGGAATTCTTGATAAATTTTTGGAATTCGAAATTTCGGGAATTTAAAAATTCGGATATTTTATATTTTCGGGAAACTGTAATTTCGGAAATTTGAATTTTCGGGAATTATTTTTTTGGTATGTTCCACATTCGGGATTTTCGTCAAAAAGATATCCCATAATATTACCGAAAATATAAAATAATCGAAATTTCAATTTCCCGAAAATATAAAATACCCGAATTTTCAAATTCCCGAAACTTTTGTTTAAAATTTGTCGAAATTTTTTTTTTAATTTCTATTCAAAATAAAAACAAAACTCTGGAGTAATATTAAACAAAAATTCTGGAGAAATTTTGAAATTTTAGGGAATTTAAATTTTCGGAAATTTGAAAATTCGGTAATTTTCTACTTTCGTTAAAAAACATTTTCAGTAACATTATTTTTATTCAGGAACTTAAAATTTCTGTAACTTGCATTTTTCGGTAATTTGAATTTTCGGGAATTATTAATTCGGTATTTTTTCACATACGGGATTTTGGTTTTTCGGTAAAAAATGTTCCGGACATTTCAGCTAATTTAACATCAAACGAGATAGTTCTAGAATCTAGACAATCCTCCGAAAATCAGCATCGCTCGAACTATTTATAATTACATGGCCCAAAATCCCAGCCTATTAAAGATGCGATAAAACTAAGATAAAAGAATCCCGAACGTCATCGATTGTCCCTGCCCATCTCCGAAAATTTCCCATCTTCCCATGCTTGCTCCAAAAATTCCTTACTCGCGATTTGCAGATTTCTTCCACTCCCTTTTTAAAAATCCGCCCCTTCAAGTTGAGGAAAAAAGTTGTCGGTTTAGTCGTCAGGGAAAAATCGAGATGAGGCATTAAGAATGATGAATATAAATTATTCTATCGCTTATAATAATGGGATAAAATGCCAGCATGTCAATGACCAATGGTGGAGACAGTGACCACCATATGGAATCGACTCTTCACTTGACACGTCACGAGATCGCTAACCTCTTTCCCGAATCACTTTGTCATCGACACCACGAAATTGTACCACCCCGATTTTCCTAAAAATGTCTCCGGGCCACAGAATTTTTTCACAATTATCAGGAAATGAATTCGCGAAGTTTCAAGGTGATGGGGCCCGACCTCACGAGGGCAAAAAAGTGGTACTTACTCTACCGTAATACTAGAATCCGGCCAAAGAATAAACTTCTATCACGTCGCCAGTTTACTAGTGATCCACCTGAAACATTGTAATAATTCCTGAGGGTTAAAAATCACTCGGAACACCACTAACTCGATTAAAGACGAGAGAGTCGACAAACTCGATTGTTTGCCGTGAAAATCAACTACGACTTCTCTTACCGGTAACGCAAAGTGAAATGAGGCAAATCTCTCCCGTGCCCGAGGAATAGGTCTTGATTCGGGAAAAAAATCGCGGCCATTTTGACACGATTCGGGAAAATTGGTGACGTCGGGGAAAAGAGGGATTCTGATTGGTGGATGAGGTCATAGTTCGTTTGGCGCGAGATTTGAAAGAGGGAGTGAAGGGATGGAAATTTGAAGATTCAGAAATGAAAAAGAGATATGGATGGGAGGAAAATTGATGAGGATGGTTTTTGAGGTACTAGGGAAGATTAACGGAGATGGAAATGGTGAAAATTTAAATAAATTGGGATTTATTATTTAAGACATGGGGCCCTACGAACATGTGGTACTTCGGTATTTTTTTGCGGGAAATTTTAAATTGGGGATTGGGATTTTTTTGTGAATAAACGGAAATTAATAAAAATAATAAATATTTTTTCCTATAACTAGGAAATTTACCTCCGTTTCGTATAGACGGACGTAAATTGCCTGGTTTTAGCAAAAAATATTTATTATTGCGAGCGTTGGGGAAACCAAAGATACGGAAAAAAAAAGATTTTGTTATTTTAGTCGTGTGGGCCGTGTGGCAATAGTGAAATGAAAAAGATGGGAGGAAAATTGATGAGGTTGATGAGGATTGCCCGGTCGGTAATTCGTGAAGTCATAGTTTTCCATTTGCCCATAAAAACGCTTCTCTCTTATTTACTCGAAAATCCGTTCTCATAAGGCGACTGATAGTCGAATTCTCATTTCAAATAATTTAAATAATTTGCGCCTTATTCAAATATAATTAGAACTCAAACTATAGACGGCCCTGAGATCGGGTCATGGACGCCTGTGATTGGTCGTGAATCGAGAATTTTATGCCCATATATATATAAATATATATACATTTTTTTTAAAAACTAAATGGAAATAGAACCAGTCTTGAATTATTTATCACGAAATAACTAAAATGACAACAGCCCTAAAATTTCCCAATCTTTTCTTTATTTTTTTTTAGTATTTTCTTTTTACATACTTAATACGGATTTTGATTGGCCCGCCAAAAAAGGCGCGCCAATCAAAAAAAAGCTTTTGTATTGTGTGGCACCTGCACGCGTCCATTTGACACTTTTGACAGGCAGAGCTGTCAAAAAAATTAATACAAATTAAGCTAAACAATTAGGAATTTTCCTTAAAAAATTTTAAGTATAGAAAAAGGAAACTCATTAAAGTGAATTTAATCCTTTAAAAGTTTTGAGAGGTTAGAAATCGATCGACGCGTGTTTCCTGCGATTTCGAAATATAAAGAAATACACATTTTTTTACATAAGAAGGGAAAATGTGCTTCGGAAGAGCAATTAGAGATCATATTGGTTCTTGTTCTTCGATTATATAATTTGATTTCGATACTCGAAGGTTAAGTTTAGGTCAGCTTTAAAATTAAAGTTAGTGCTCGAGGAAATGCCAAACATGTTGAAGATTGTCAACAAAACTGGACCTTTTATTGGATCCATCGACGAGGGAACAAGTAGTACTAGATTTTTAGTAAGTTTTCTATATTATTATTATTATAAACTTAAATAAAACGAAACTTTCAATTCAAAATCCAAAATTTCTTGTTCGACATTTGCTTTATTTTTTTTGGAGTTTCATTTTATTGAAATGCTAAGAAATTGTTTTTTAAAGTTTATTGTAGTGCTTTTTTATTATTTTTCTTTGTAGAAATTTGCCTTTCATTGTTTTCCAAACGTCATTTATACTGACATTTATTTAATTATTACGACTCAATTCTTTTTCTGTAAATTATTTCCATTCAAATTTTAATATATAATTTTATCTCATTTTATTTAAAAATTTTTAATATTAATTGTGTATTAGATTATGTTTATGTATCTAATTTATTTAAATTTAATTTAATGAAAAGTTTAGAAATTTTAACAATAAAAATTAACGTAAGATTTAATTTTTACTGGAAAAGCATTGTTGTGAAACATCATCTAATTTTATGAAATCGATAATCTCGCTAATACTTTTATGATGAAATATATTTTCCCCGAAAGCTAAAAGCATTTTTTATCTTATCGATAGAAATACGATTTAACTGATTTCCGTAAACTTTGGTCTCAATTCTGATTCACCAACTTTCTTTTATGATATTATTCTTTTTCATCTGCGTACTACAATTATATTTATTTTAATCAACGAGAAAATAGTCTAGAGAATAAAATTAAAAATATAAATAAATTTTTATCCATAAACAATTTTCTTGACTAATTTTTTCTTTCAGGTCTTTGATGTTCTTCATAGAAAAGTTGTGGCCTCTCATCAGATAGAAATCAAGCAAAAATACCCACAGGAAGGATGGGTAGAACAGGACCCAATGGAAATACTCGGGGCCGTCTTCGAATGTATAGAAAAGACAATGGAGAAATTGAAGGATGTTGGATTGAGCAAATCCGATATAAAAGCGATAGGGATTACCAATCAGAGGGAAACTACTCTAGTTTGGGATAAAAAGACTGGAAAACCTTTGCACAACGCAATTGGTAATTTATTTCCTTTTTTATTAGAAGAAAATGTATTTTAAGTTTTAATTTATAAAATCTTTAATTTGTTTTATCTTAATTTACAGTTTGGCTCGATATGCGGACAACAACGACAATGGAACACGTCCTCGATAAAATTCCTAATAAAAGTAGGAATAAAAATTATCTGAAGCCCCTTTGTGGACTGCCTATGTCTCCTTATTTTAGCGCGCTCAAAATTCGTTGGCTTATTGATAATGTCCCGAGAGTTAAACAGGCTGTTCAGGCCGAAACTTGTGCCTTTGGGACCGTCGATACTTGGCTTATTTGGGTAGAGATTCCCTTTATAATTAGCTAACATTAAGCAACATTCTTGTTTTTTTTATTTATTTTTTTAATACTACTTTTTAAATTATTTTGAATTTTTTCGAATTCTATTGAACTCTCTTAAATTCTTTTCAATTCTATTGTATCCTTTTGACTTTTTTGGAATACACTTGAATTCTTTTCAGTATTTTATAATACAGATAGATTATTACTTTTGCTTTCGTTATAAATGAAGAATTTTTCCACCAGAATCTGACCCAGGGAAAATTGCACGCAACGGACGTATCAAATGCATCGAGAACTATGTTAATGAACATCGAGACTTTAAAATGGGATCCTCTCCTCTGTGAATTTTTCGAAGTCCCTCAACACATTTTGCCTGAAATTCGTTCCAGTTCGGAAATCTATGCGCCTATCACGAACCCGGATGTCCTCGCTGGTATTCCAATTTCAGGGGTAAATAATTTTTCATTCAATCGCTTGATTTACAGAATTTATTACCAATCATCTATATTCTTATAATTCTTTTTTAGTGTGTAGGAGATCAACAAGGAGCTTTGCTCGGCCAATTATGCCTAAAACCTGGTCAGGCGAAGGCAACCTACGGAACTGGTTGTTTTTTATTGTACAACACTGGCAACGTGGTAATTATTTAATTATTAATTATTAATTGTTTAATTTTATTACGTTTTAAAATATTAAAAATCCAATCTTTTGATTTTTCCTTTGTCTTATAGAAAGTCGATTCCACCCACGGATTAATCACCACAGTGGCTTATAAAATAGGCAAAGAGCCTGCAATTTACGCTCTCGAAGGTTCAGTTGCGGTCGCAGGAGCCGCTTTATCCTGGCTGAGGGACAATATGCAAATGCTTAAGAATATTACACAATCTCAATATTTAGCAGAACAAGTTCGATGCTCTGGTGACGTTTATTTCGTGCCAGCATTTTCTGGGTTATACGCTCCTTATTGGCAGCAAAACGCAAGAGGGTACGATTTTTTTATAGGCCCTTAATTATTTAAGGGTGTTGGATTCAAATGCTTTTTTTGTAATAATGTTTTATAATTTTTAATAATTTAGTTGAGCCGCTTTTTATTTTGCAGAGTAATTTGTGGAATTACGGAGGACACGCATCAATATCATATTATTCGAGCTGCTTTGGAAGCGGTTTGCTTCCAAACTCGCGATATTCTCGAAGCCATGGTGAAAGATTCAGGGACCAAATTGACGACTTTGCAAGTCGATGGTGGAATGACTGTAAATAATTTACTGATGCAGACTCAAGCGGATATTACAGGAATCACAGTCGGTCTGTTGAATTATACATTTTTTATTTTATGGATATCACAAATCTAGAAAATCTGATATCTAAAGTTTTTTCATTTGTTTTTAGTGAGACCGAATATGGTTGAAACGACGGCTTTAGGTGCTGCAATCTTGGCGGGAATCGGGGCAAATCTTATAGAAATTACGGAAGTGGATGTTTCTTTAGTTACGAAATTCCAACCGCAAATTGGAGAAGATGGTAATTTCCAATTTCTAGTTTCAAAATTCGTTCTCTTCATTTTACTCAACGAATATTATAACTAGATATTTTTTCGCTCTTTACACACAATTGTATTCAAAAAATGAGTATCGCTACAGAGCGGAACATATTTCTAATTATAACATTTGTTATGTGAAATGAAGAATTCAAAAATTCGGATTTTTTATATTGTTTTTTTTTTTTCAGAACGAGATATGCGTTATACAAAGTGGAAAGCAGCAGTCGAACGATCAATGAACTGGGATACTTCTATAGCTCCCGTAAATGATAGTTAAGAAAGTTTTCTTAAATTATCAATTAAAAGCGCTTATTCGCTCTCTCCAAGTTTCCTCAAACCGACAGATATTTCTGAATATTCTTGATTAAAATCACAATAAGATTCGCTTTAGAATTTAGAATTGCGAGAGCGGAGTGTATTTAAAAATCTTTAGATTCTGCTTAAATGAGAAACCCTAGAATTTTAATTCTAGAATTCAAACTCTAGAATTCTAAAATTCGCTTAAGACTTGCATCAATTTTTCTAAATTAAAATTCTCAATTAATTTCTATTTTTTTAAATATTCGATGCTCAGACATCTCTAGATATTGTGAGTTGTTATTAATTATTAAGTGTTTTTAATAGCAAGAGTTGTGAATTTTTAACGAGATACTTAATTTCGAAATCATTTAGGATTTCAAAGCATTAATATTTAAAAATGCTTCATCTTAATAGTTTTAATTATACAATACAATCCATAATGTAGAAATGCTCACGGGCATATTTTTCTACATTCCAGTGCTCGAAAAAGAGAGCAGTAGACATTAATTACTTAATTAGGCAATTAAATATTAAATTAGAGTTTAGACTATACCGACAATTACTTTATTTTACTAGGTAATGTATTTCTCTAAGTATTTTATCTGCGATGCACATTTTTTACGCTACAATAATAATTGCAGCGCCAATATTGTTATCCGCGTAACGTGGATTTAAGACACATAGGAATTTTTAAAAAGATTGAAATAAGTGGAAAGAAAGACTTTTTTAGTATATATTTAATTATATAATATAATATTATATTATGTTATGCGATTCAAATTTTACTCGTCAAACGAGAGAAATTATTTGCTCATTCTCTATGGGGATCCAAATCTAATTATAATTCGCCTTTATTTTAAGGCTGTTGAAACCGACTTCTAACTTTAAAATTCGATTTCCTCATTTTACTCAACGAATATTATAATTAGATATTTTTTCGCTCTGCAGTGCCATTCACTTTTTAAGTAGAAAAATGCATACAGAGCGAAAAAATATCTAGTTATAATATTTATTGAGTAAAATGAAGAAATGGAATTTTATAAGGTCAGAACTTCAACCCAACACCCTTAAATGATTTAAAAATTTCAATTCGAGTTTTAATCTTCAGAGTACTTAATTATTTTAGAGTTTATTATTGCATTCGATTGTCTCAGTTCCTTTTTAATTCTTTGTCAAACTTTGGACCTCCATTTTTAGTTTTACTTTGGATTCTCATATTTTTGACTTAAGGCCATGTATCAAATATCCGATCGCTACCTTACCGACATTTTTTTATTTATAATGCCATTTCTACATTTATCACGATATCTAGTTGTAAATATTTAGGACCTAGATAAACGTATTTTAATGCATCTACTTTCATTTTAGAAATTTTCGACTCGATATCTCAATAAATGTGAAATGTCATTGCAGGAAAAAAATACCGGTAAGGTAGGGATCGGATAACTAATACATGGCCTTAAGGGCATGTGATACTTTACCATAAGAGCAATTTATTTTCCGCAACTTTACGCTTACAATAATAAATATCTTTT
>JAUESH010000006.1:2789714-2800956 GCA_032275165.1 Synergus magnus | reverse complement strand
GGGGGACGCTGCGGGAGGGGGAACAACCGTGAACCCGGAACAGAACTGGTCGGTACAGAATCGGCAGTTGAGTGTATCTTGGAAGTTTAAAACATTATGAAATAATTTTAAGGTTTTGCGTACGAAAAATGATTATGTGTCTCTCACGAATAGTGAGACACATTTAAAAATGATTACGCGTCTTTCACAAACAATGACACGTAATCTACACGCATTTAAAAAGTTTTATTGTTATATGAAGATTTACAACATAATAAATTTTTGTCGTATACCTAAATTTAATATTGTGTTATCGAAATTTGGCTAGTATATAAAGCACTGAATATATTCCGGTTTATCAGTTAAAAAAAATTCTCTAGTGTCAGTTTTCAGCTTTCGAAAAAATGAAGATCGTTATTGGCACTCTGCTCCTTACATTAGCGATGTTCCTTAATTCGATTCGTAAGTATAATAGAAGATTATAACAGATTATAATTTTATCCGATAATTATTATTCAAAATTTTTAATGTATGTCGAATAACTTTTATTCCACTGTATAAATTCATTAGTTTCCACTTTCTTCTTACAGAATTAAGTTCACAGATGCATAATCCAAATAGAGGAAATAATAATGATGTTAGACGACCAGTAAATAATTTTCTTGAAGACCGTGGATATCTAGAAATTGTATCAGTTTTACCAGCCGGTATTACAGTACCTTTGGCAAATGGCCAAAATTATACATCTACGGGAAATGGACCGATTAGAATAGCCTATAGTCAGAATAATCAAATTGCATATATATTCCAGGGTAGAAGAAGGACTACAATAACTGCAAACGGTCGTGTTTTCTTATACATTAAAAATAATAACCAGGCGGGGCCATCCGAAGTCCAACAAGTTCCTAGGCCACCACCACCACAGCAGTAGCTCCGTCGAAAAAGCAATTTTAATATACAAAGCAATTTAAGTATAAAATATTGTATGGCTAATACATTTGAATGGCTTGAATAAAATTGTTATTATAAGAATTGAAAGAAACTTGGTGGAAATTGAAAATTGGAGTGTTGGTTTGCTAGTATCTTTAATAAACTTATTTGCACACCCAGAAAAAAGTTCTTATTAAATTAAAAAAAAAAAAAAAAAAAAAAAAAAAAATTTGACTCGGTTGTTTTGATTTAAAATACAAATATTTTTTTATTAAAATAAAATTGGTGTTTTGGTTTGCTATTATCTTTAATAAAATTATTTGCACACATAGAAAAAAGTTATTATTAAATTTAAAAAAAAAAAAAAAAGAAAAAAAAAAAAAAAAAAATTTTGACTAGGTTCTTTTGATTTAACATACAAATATTTTTATATTAAAAGAAAATTTATTTGATATTAAGAAATAACGTTCACGTAGTTTATTCCATTTAAAGAAATTATTTGTTTCAATGATTTTTTTGATTTAAAGAAAAATACTTTTGATTCAAAAAAATTACTAGGAACAATGAAAGAAATAATTTCTTTATATTCAGTAATTTGAAATAAACAAATTATTTCTTTGAATCAGTTTAAATACGTTTTACAATCTTTTTACTTTCAATTTTTTAATTCGGCTTTAAATTAACAACTTTTCTAATTCCACTTCAGTTTTACTGCATTGCAATATCAGAATCTTTCCCAGACATCAAGTCTTTCATTACGCGCAAGAATTAACCAGGAAGAGTAAGAGGAAGTCTTTCTAAAGTAGATCGAATGTATTTATATAATTTTTATTGAGACCTAGAGTGCATTCAGTGGAAAAACGAAGTTATTTACAACATTCTTATCTGCTAAGTCTTTTAACATAAACGACCCCCTGCGACTACTTTCATTTCAGAAATATAGCATAAAGCACGTCACACGATATTCCTACACTTATTAATATACACACATATATATATATATGTAATATTGATCAATCAGAGTTCTTTCCCGCGATTGGGATTTAAAGTTCAATATCATCAATGAACTGAGTTTTTCGTCATAAAGAAAATTGTATCATAGACACTATATTATTGTTTTCTGAGTCACGGAATGACGCGACATAATCATTTTTTTGGTATTTACTCATTTTACTTTGTTTTAATTTTGTTTACGGCCTAAAAGCGTAAATAAACTAATATCTCTGGACTAGTGACCCACTTAACTACGCACATCAAATTTTCCTCTGCTTCCTTCAATAAACACAAATACGAATGTACTGACATTTCAAATATTTAATCTTTTTATTATAGTAATTTAATCATATGAAATACAAAAATGAAAATAAATTAAGGATAATTATAATAAAACAAAAAAATAATAAAATAAATAATAATGAAGGATATTTAAGAGCTTTTAACTTATTTAATTTAATGAATTTAATTCTATAGCGATTTATAGACTTCAGAACAAATTATTCTTAAGAAAAATTAATTTTAATTGTTTTGCATAAATAATTTTATTTTATATATAATTTTTAGTTTAATAACTTTTTTCTATTTCTATTTTCTCTTTTTTTTAATTTGGATGACTTCGAATATATTCAAGATTAACTCATTTAAATCAGAAATCGATTTAATAATGCAAATTATAAACATAAAAAATTTAAAAAAAAACTTCCGGACATCTAAATCAGTTTCTAAAGTCATTAAAAATATTTCTATTTGACATTTCTTATTACTTTAGTACTTAAATTTTTTAACAAATTAAAATTGCTGATTTTACGAAATAAAGTTCTACTAAATGAATATTGAATAATAAAGGATTTCTTGATAAAGAATTCTTGATAAATTTAAATTTCTCCAAGAAATCACTTTAATCCCCATCTAGCGGGATAAGCTTGAACTGAAGTGGGTAAAATCAATTTATCAGTTGATATGTACCACATATAGATCCCTACATTACCGACATTTTGACTCTAAGGTAACTTGTTTTATAAATAAAGAATATCGAGTTGAAAATCTGTAAAATAAAATAAAAAGCGCTAAAATACATTTATTAGCTCCTAAATCTTTATAATAAAACAAATTGTTCAACATTTTTTTGTCGGATTTATTATTTATTACAAAGTTGGAGAAACTAAATTTGCTCTTATGGTAAAAAATCCTCCATTTTGTTTCACTGTCAGTGTGTACTAAATTTTATGAATGTGTTGATAAATTCGTTTGCAGCGTGCTTTGCAGTTAACTTTATTTTGCTCTGTTTTTGGAATCCTGAATTAAAGTTTCTACGATTCCGAAATGGCAGCTTCGTCAAAGTAAGTAAATTGAATATTTTCTGCACAATCTGTGATAAAAATCGATGCAATAAAATGAAATGAAAAATGTGAAAGTGACTTGTGTTTCGAAAGTCTCTTCTGGTTATGTCAATTTTATAAAGACGTAGTTCTCAAACTTTTTTTCTCTTCATAAACGTTTTTATTTTCTCTTTATTATAATTTAATCAATAAAAATTTTTTAAAAACCGTGTTTTTATATGTTTCAATTCCTTTCAATTTCCTTAAAATAAACGTAACCCCGTCACCAATTTTGCGGTTATGTTCGCTCTACATTTGAATGTTTGTTGTTTTTGTTTATCTGTCGCAGCTGTGCTTTCATTGTTGTTTGTTTATTGGACTTTTGTCTACTTTCTAATCGATTTTTCATTATTTTTTAAGTAAATTAACAAACCAACGCGTGCGATATTATTTTATTTTGCTTCATACAATTTTAAGTCATTTAAAAGTCAATCAGGTTTGCAACAACAATTTATACGAGATTTTCGAAGAATTTCGTTCCACCACTTTCTGTAGAAATAAATTTCAAGAGATTTTTAGGAATTTAGAGCGATTTTGACGATTTTTAAAAGACTTTTAGGATTTTTTAAGAATTTCGTATAATTTTAAGGGATTTCAGGATATTTCGTGGAATTTTAAAAGAATTCCTGCAACTTTAAGAGTTTTTTCTATTCTAAAGGATTTTTACGATTTTGAAGTGATTTTAAGAGAATTCAAGAGGTTTTTCTGATTTTTAAAAAAATTTGTCGTATTTTGAAGGATTTCATGGAATTTTAAGAGATTTTTAAGAATTCTACGGGATTTTAAGGGATTTTCAATATTGTGAAATTTTAAGGGATTTCAGGATATTTCGTAGAATTTTAAAGGAATTCCTGCAATTTTAAGAGATTTTTCTATTCTAAGGGATTTTAAATGTTTTGAAATTTTGAGAAATTTTACGAGGTTTCTAAGAATTTTCAGAGATTTCAACGAATTTTAAGGGGTTTTAAATGTTTTCGTGGAATTTCGAGGAATTTTAAGAGGTTTTTTTTAGGAATTTTAAGATATTTTAACGAATCGTACGAGATTTTTACGATTTTGAAGTGATTTTAAGAGAATTCAAGAGATTTTTCTGATTTTTAAAAGATTCTGTGGTATTTTTAAGGATTTCATGGAATCTTAAAAATTTTTTAAGAATTCTACGGTATTTCAAGGGATTTTCACTGTTTTGAAATTTTTGAAAAAATTTTAAAAAGTCTAGAAATTTTAAAGGATTACGATGATTTTCAAGTGATTTTTACAAAATTCAAAAGATTTTTAGAATTCTTAAAAAATTTCGTAGAACTTGAAATGATTTCAGGATATTTCATGTAATTTTAAAGAAAATCCTGCAATTTTAAGAGATTTTTCTATTCTAAGGGATTTTAGACGTTGTGAAATTTTGAGAAATTTTAAGAGGTTTCTACGAATTTTAAGGGATTTCGAAGGTTTTCGTGAAATTTTAAGAAATTTCGGAAAAATTTTTAGAAATTTTAAGGGATTTTAAATGTTATCGTGGAATTTCGAGGAATTTTAAGACGTTGCTAGGAATTTTTAAAGATTTATATTTTATGGAATTTGAAGGATTTTAAAGTTTGTCAGAGAATGTCATTGAATTGTATTAACATCTAAATTAAAAATTTGTACCCAATTTTAAGAAGCCACAAAACTTATCAATAATTTTAATCCCTTTTATAGTAAACTTTCTTATAATCTCAATATTAATATTCTAGTTAAATTTTTATTAAAAATTAAAGTAAATTAAATTAATTTTTTTCGATTTCAGTCCCTACGACAACAAAATCTGCTGCCGTTATCACCCAGAGAGTCCTCTTATCGAAGATTACCGAGCGGGTGATCAAATTTGTTCAGAATGTGGACTAGTCGTGGGCGACAGGTAAAATTTTTAATTAAAAAATCTTAATCAATCCAATATTCTATAATTTCCCTACTAATTTGATTTCAACGATTTCAGAGTAATAGACGTAGGCTCAGAATGGAGAACATTCAGCAACGAAAAAGCAGGAGTTGATCCATCTCGTGTTGGAGGTCCTGAAAATCCGTTGCTCAATGGCTCAGATTTATCAACAATGATCGGTCCAGGGACTGGCGCGGCTTCTTTCGACGCATTCGGGGTTTCGAAATATCAAAATCGACGAACTGTAAGCTGCCTTAAAGCTTAAAAAAAATTCTTTTCTCCACATAAATTAAAAAAAAAAAATAACTAAGTCCAACTCCTTTGAATTTTTAGATGAGCAGTTCGGACCGTGCCTTAATCAACGCCTTCCGGGAAATAAACGGAATGGCGGATCGAATCAATCTGCCAAAAACTATCGTGGACAGGGCGAATAACCTGTTTAAACAAGTCCATGATGGGAAAAATTTGAAGGGCCGAGCAAACGACGCGATCGCCTCGGCGTGTCTTTATATCGCTTGTCGCCAGGAAGGCGTCCCAAGGACTTTCAAAGAGATCTGCGCTGTGAGCAAGATCAGCAAGAAAGAGATCGGCAGATGCTTCAAGTTGATTTTGAAGGCTCTGCAAACGAGCGTGGAGCTTATTTCGACCAGTGACTTCATGTCGAGGTTCTGCGCTAATTTGAGTTTGCCTAATGTGGTGCAGAGGGCAGCTACTCACATTGCAAGAAAAGCTACCGAAAAGGACATCGTTCCAGGACGATCGCCAATATCGGTCACAGCCGCTGCGATTTACATGGCCTCGCAAGTAGGTTTTAAAGCGAAATCCCTTAAAATTGATTTAAAAAACCTTTTGATATCCAAAAATTCCTTTAAATCTTCTGGTATCCTTGAAAATCTTTTAAGAGACGTTATTTATATTTAAAATTTCCTTCAGTAACAATTTGATTTTTTTTCAGGCTTCGAATGAGAAAAGATCGCAAAAGGAAATCGGAGACATTGCCGGCGTCGCCGATGTGACGATTCGTCAAGCCTACAAACTGATGTACCCGCATGCAGTGACACTTTTCCCAGAAGATTTCACTTTCGCAACTCCCATCGATCAGTTACCTCAGATGTGATGCAGTATTTAAAAAAAGTTTCTATCAGTTCGACTAGATTTAAAACAGAGTTAATAATTAAGTCCTCGATATTATTTGGGTATTAAATCCCATGCTTTTCAACTATCCATCCTCTTGATTTTATCGTTAATCATAGTTGACATTCCTTAACAAACAAAAAAATATCATTGCAAAAAACTTATTTCAAAAAAATAAATCTAGGATCGTTTCAATAATATAGAATGAAAAAAGTGTATTTTTTATAAATGGACGATAACGACCATGTCAGATTTCTAATTATAAACGACTCCGTATTTTACTTTACAGAGCAGCTTAATTTTTAAAAGGAACTTAGTTTTTGAAACTAACGACAAGAGTTGTGTTTATATTTCTCTGTACAAGAGATTTTGATTGGTGTAATTACGAGCCTTTTATTTGTTAGTAAAATATCTAGTTCCTTTATTTTCTTTCTACGTTATAATAATATAATCATATAATGAAATAATAAAGTGAGGAAAAATTCAGAATGGACAATTGAAAGTTCTAAAAAAGGTGACGAAAAAAAAAAAGAGTTTGAAGAGCAACGTGTTAGAAAGTTTCAAGTGTTTTCAAATCCTAATATTATTTATGGTACAAAAGTAAGCAATAAGACTAAAAACTTTGATAACTCTCAGTAGTTGCGTTTGCGAAAAAAAAATGTTTAGTGACAAAAAAGACACTTTCTTGTAAAAGCGAGATTGTGTAGAGAATTCAGAAAAAAGTATTAGAAGTTTTTATTTTGTAGAATTTGTATTTAGAGATCGTAAATATATGATTAGGTAATGGAAAAAAGTTTTGGACTTTACTTTCTCTTTCCCACTTGGAAAAATTTCAAAATTATGATTTAGATCGGATTAAAAATATTTGCAATCCTTGTGAAAAAAAAGTGAAAATTCTAATATCCCAAAGAAAAAAATTCGTATTTTTTCAATTGATACATGAAAATAATTTTAGGTTTGTCTAAGAATAGCAAAAAGTCATTACGAAATATAAAAAAAAGTGAACTATTTTAAAATTTGAGTTCAAAATTTTGATAATTTTATAAAAAGAAAGTCAATAAATTAAAATGACCGAAAGTTTTCAAAAACTTTTAAAAAATTATTATATAATAAAAAGGAATAAAAAAATTTTTTAAATCGCCAATATATGGGACTTCCATAATAACATTTTTTTTTAAATCCCTGAACTCGGATTTAAGAATCTTAGGTTCAAGTTCTAATTTCAAAATTCAATTTTTTTCATTTTACTCCAAAAAAAAATTAGAAATAGAAATCTTTTCACTCTGTACCCAGAATTATAATTAAAAACTGAGTATCGCTACAGAGCCAAAAAAATTTTTATTTAGATAATTTTTGACAAACGAAGAATTCGAAATCAAATCTTACAATTTAAACATTTTACGCTAAAAGTGTTGAAATTAAATACTTTTTCGCTCTCTATCCACAATTATAGTTAAAAAATGAGTACCGCTAAAGAGGGAAAAAATACCTAATTATAATTTAGAATTAGAATTTGAATCCAAAACCCAACAAAATTTTGAAGAACTCTAGGAACAACAGAAGATTTCTTAGAAAGTCTAGAATTTTTGAAATGTACTTAAAATTCCAAATATAATTATATATTTTATTACCAACATTTTTTAAACTCTACAGGGTGAAAAATAATAAAATTGAAGAACGTTTTTAGAACGTTTCTAAAACGTCTAATGTTCCAGAAACGTTTTTAGGACGTCTTCGAAAAGTTACCTTACGAAAAAATATTATTACGAAATTATTTTTTATCCTTATACTTTTCTCGCGATTATACGAAAATTATTGTAGGAAAATCATCAATATTATTTCTGATTTTTAAACAATTTTGTGGTATTTTTAAGGATTTCATGGAATTTTAAGAGATTTTTAAGAATTCTATGGGATTTTCAATGTTGTGAAATTTTTTGAGAAACTTTAAAAGGTTTCTAGAAATTTTAAGGGATTATGATGATTTTCAAGTAATTTTTACGAAAATTATTAAAAATGCGAATAAATTTTCAATAATAGTGCTATTGAAATTTTTCAAAAATTTCGCACAGCACTTTAAATCTTGTGAAACTCCATAAAATCTTTTGAAATCTCTTATTATTCTACGACATCTGTTAAAAATATAAAAATTTCTCAAAATATCTTTAAATTTCTTTAAATTCAATGATATTAAAATCACTTAAAAAATGTCAAAATTTCTTAAAATTCTTACAAGCTTCGTAAAATCGTTTAAAATTCCTTAAAATTCATCAAATTATTTTTCAAATCTTTTGAAATCTTTTAAAATTCCATGAGGAACTTGCAAATCTCTTAAAATACGTCAAAATCTCTTAAAATTATTGGAAACTTATTGAAATCCCTTAAAATTTACTGAAATCTCTTTAAATTCCTAGCAACATTTTTAAATTCCTTAAAATCCTATAAAATCTCATAAAATTTCTAAAAATCTTTTAAAAATCAAAAATATCTTTTGAAATGTTTTAAAATTCCATGTAGAACATTAAAATCTTTTAAAATCATTTTAAAAATATCAAAATGTCCTCAAATTCTTACAAGCTTCTTAAAATTTCTTAGAATTCCACAAGGAACTTTAAAATTCCTTAAAATCCTTTGACTTCCCTAAACTTTCTTAAAAATCTCTTCAAATTTCATGAAATAATTGAAAATTTCTTGAAATCTTTAGAATCCTTGGAAATCTTCTAAAATCTGTTAAATAAATGATCATTTTTTATTATTATGAATAGATCAATTTCTAATACATATCCCTAACAGCTACTCGTATTTCCCTGACAACAGGGGCGTAGCGAGCATATCGCCTTTGGGGGGATGAGTATTGCCACAAATGCCACTTCTAGAAAATGCCAACCACTTTCCAAAAATGCCGACCGCTTCCCGAAAATGCCGACTCGGCACGAACATTTGGGGGGGTGTCACACCCCTCACACCCCCCCCCCTCGCTACACCCCTGCCTGACAATTTTTTTTTTCCCTGACATTTCCCTAACTTTCCCTGACATGCGGCCAATCTGTAGAGAGTTTTCAACCGGACTTTAATTCTGAACAATTTTAACAAGAATCAAAGATATTTTTCTCTACTAAAATAAATACGTATAGAGAGTTTTTCCATATATAATAAACCATCCCAAGTTTCCCCGCTATTTTTCACAGAATCGCAAAAAACGTTATTGCTAATTATTTAATAATTATTTAATAATACAAAAATAATAAATTATACAATCGAAATAAATAAAAAATACTAAAAAGGGGAGGTGCATGACGTAACTCGTCTACCCATTGGTCCCTCCCTAGAAAATTTCTCATTCCCCCGAAATTCCCCAGAAAACGACCATTAGCACGCCTGAAATCCCTATCCTGAAAAGAAAAGATGGAGCTTTCCTCCTGTTCTCTTGGACAGTCGTTCACTTGCTAACGGACAGTCGAGGTCGGCCATATTGTTTCGGATAGTGTTTGTTTTGGTGCAACCTCGCCTTGTTTCTCAAAAATCTGTCCCGATTTCTACAAAAACCACGTCAGACTCGTTCGGCCTTTGAAACAGTTCATTTCAACCCTCGAACTCGGCATTTTTTCACCCCGAAAATTGCCGTTCCATCCAGGTGCCAAGTTCCCCGTTTCTCTGTGTTAGTCTATCAACTCACACAGGAAAAGAGTCGTGAGCTAGAGAAATGGCCTGCGCCACCCTAAAAAGATCTCTGGAATTCGACCCGGTGCACAGCCATGGACGTCCAAGCAAGCGACGGAGATGCGTCCCCATGTGTGTTTCGCCCGGAAGTTCATCGCCGAACGTCGCCAAGACCCAAAATCCCTCGCCATTTGGCGAGGTTTCCCAGCAATTGACGCCTGGTAATTATACACGAAACCATGATACAATACTTTACTAGTTTGCTGTCTCACCACGGCCATTTTTTTATCTTTATATTATTTATTCTACCCGTTTAGTTTTTTACCTTTTTGTCTGATTCAGATTCAGATATGCAAGACTTTGAGGGGCAAGGGATGGGCCACTCGGGCGATTTAAAACCCGTATTTAGTCCCCTTTAGGGGAAGGGAATTTGCTCTGGAGGGGGGACGCGTAAATCATATGGTAATGCTCTAACGGACTTTTCGATCCCGAATCCCGACGAGATTACGATATTATGAACACGCAATCGTAAATGTGAAGGAAATTCTTGAAATTTAAATTCAACTAAGCTCTTTTTATTTCCTGCGGGAAATTTTTATTATTCTTGTCGAATGGTGAAATTTAATAGGGGTTTTGTAGGAAATTTTGATTACGGAAGAGGGAATTCGGACTTGGACTCTGATGGGAGAAACGGAGAAGAATGGAGCGTCTCTTTTTTTTTATGGATAAGAAAGGAAATAAGACGCAGTTTTTGAGGGCTTTGTTGGAATTGCTGAGATTTTTGACGATTTTTTTAAAGGGTGTATTCTAGAGATTAAATCTGGATTAAATTTAATTTGTATTAAAGTAGATACGGTTTGGTTTTTTTTTCTATGGGGCTTATCGTGTTTTAAAGTTTAGGAAAGTTCCGGATTTTTGGGAATGAGAAATTTATGAGTCAAGCTCTTTATTATCATGACTAAAAGATAAAAGGGTCGGCTTTAGAAAGGAAAATAAGGATTTTGATTTTGAAATTTTTTAAATTGAATATTTTAAAATTAAAAACGTTCCCAATTGAATAGATTAAAATTTTAATATTAAAAATGTGGGTCAGTTTCATTTTTTAATCTTTCAAAATTTTAGAAATTTGTTATTAAAGCTTCGATAGTCACTTTTAGATTTGAAAAATTCAAAATTAAGTAGTTTAAAATTCAAATAACTTAAAATTTTTCAAATTGAACTAATATTCATTAATTATTTAAGAGTTAAA
>JAUESH010000006.1:2761360-2771974 GCA_032275165.1 Synergus magnus | reverse complement strand
ACCTCGAGTGACGCGTCACTGCACAACCCTGTGCACAAGGAATTTAAATTCAAAAATCAATTTTTGAATAAACCGGCTTTTAAAAATCGTTCGATTTCCGTTTCGCGTTCCTATGTTTAGTAATGTTTTGTTCCGTTTTCGTATTTCGCTTTCGGAATTCACAGAAGTGAGGCTATGTCATCAAAATATGAAGAATTTGGGCGCGATTCTTGTTTTTGTAAGTTTGATTGATAAATTTGTTTATTAACAGTAAAATTGTTTAGTTTTCCCTCAAAAGAATGTGGCGAGTATTTTCCGGTATTAATTTTTTAGTGTCTTTCATTCCTTTGATATATTTCATATATTTTTCCTGGCGGAAAGATAACCTATGAATTTTTCTAAATTTGAGATTTTAAATTCGTATTTATTGATGTTATTAATTAAAATAACGCATTTACTTGAAAAATAGACACTTCTGACAAACGTTGCTGCACTTCAAGAAAATTTGCTTCATTATGTACAAGATGATGTTCCCGGAGGTTCTTATAAATATTATAGTTTAATGTACGAGGGTGTTATTAAAATACGACTAACTTCACAGTGAGTACAAACATTAAAATTTAAAATTATTAAAATTAAAATTAAAATAAAATAACATTCTGTCATTTTCCTACTAATTGATTCTGCACTTTTTAAATTTTAATAGAGTTGGCGACGCAGATATTTACGTTTCACAAACGACAACAAAACCCACTTACGATCCGGATAATTATTGTTTGCAATCCACAACCTGTGGCGAAGATATTGTTCACATACCTCAGAGGTAATAAATAATATTAAGCGTCTTGGGTTCAAGTTCCAACTTCAAAATTCAATTTCCTCATTTTTATTAATAAATATTATTAAATCAGGGTGGCCACATTTTTCAATTTCCCTGACTTTTCCCTGACTTTCAGACAAATTTCCCTGACAGAAAATTATTAAAAATGCGAATAAATTTTCAAGAATTCCACGACAAATTTTAAAATCACTTAAAATTCGTAAAAATCTCTAAACTTAATAGAATCTTCTTGAAATCCTTAAAAATTCCATGACAACCTTCAAAACTTCTTGAAATTCTTTAAAATTCCATGGCAAAATTTAAAATCTCTTCAAATTTCATGAAATCCTTTAAAACTCCTCAAAATCTTTTAAAAATCATAAAAATCTCGTGAAACCCTTTAAAATTCAATGCGGAATTTTAAAATCTAAAATTCCATGAAATCCTTTAAAATTCCTCAAAAAATAAAAATTCCTTTTAAAATTTTTTATAATTCCATAAGGGATATTAAAATCACCTCTTGAAATTCCTTAGAATTCTACAAAATCTGTTTAAAATCATAAAAATCTTTAAAATTCAATAAGAAACTTTAAAATCCCCTAAAATCTAAAAAATATTCTTAGAAACTCCTCTTGAAATTCTTTAAAGGCATATGGTAATTACTACATCCCCTTAAAATTTGCTGAAATTTCTTAAAATTCCACGATAACATTTTAAATCCCTTAAAATCTCTTTAAAATTTCCCAAAATCTTTAAAAAATCATAAAAATCTCGTGAAACCCTTTAAAATTCAATGCGGAATTTTAAAATCTCCTAAAATTCCATGAAGTCTTTTAAAATTCCTCAAAATATTTTAAAAATCAAAAATACCTTTTAAAATTTTTTATAATTCCATAAGAGATATTAAAATCACCTCTTGAAATTCCTTAAAATTCTACAAAATCTTTTTAAAATCATAAAAATCTGGTGAAATCCTTTAAAATTCAATAAGAAACTTTAAAATCCCCTAAAATCCAAAAAATATTCTTAGAAACTCCTCTTGAAATTCTTTGAAGGCATATGGTAATTACCACATCCCCTTAAAATTTGCTGAAATTTCTTAAAATTCCACGATAATTTAAGTCCCTTAAAATTATTGAAAATTTTTTGAAATCTTTAAAAACCTGCAGTATCTCAAAGAATGCCTGAAAATTCTTTATAATTCCTCGACATCCTTGGAAATCTTCTAAAATCTATTAAATAAACTATAATTTATTATTATTATTATTATTATTATTATTATTATTATTATTATTATTATTAATTGATCAATTTCTATTTTTCCTGACTTCCCTGACATGTGGCCACCCTGTAAATATTTTTCCGCTCTACAGGCACAATTCTATTTAAAAAATGAGTAGCGTTGTAGAGAAACAAAATATTTAAATATAATATTTGGTAAGCAAAATGAAGAGATCGAATTTTTTTGAACAATTATTGAATTTTAATCTATTTCAGTTTTAAAAGGCCAGTCAGCATTGGAGTTTATGGTCATCCATCTCACGAAAATAGTCATTATACTCTATCGGTTTATGAAATTGTATTAGCGGATGGTGACTCTTTTGACGAACAAAATCCGACAGAAAGTTTCGAAAAAAAAGAAGATCCTAAGGTAATTGTAAGGCCAGAAACTTGTAAATCTTATAAAATTATAAAATTGATTCACTTTCGGTCTCAATTTGGATTTATTCAGTTCTGAAGGCTTTTAAATCGAGATATTTTAGTTACAAACTTAATATTCTATTTTTTTAACGATTTAAATTTAAAACGATTTAAATTTTGGATGATTAATTTATTTTTGAACATTGTTCGATGTTAAAAGCCTTAAAGCATACATTTTTCGACTTTTGCTTCCAATTTGAGATTAGCTCTGTTTTATAATTGTACTATTATTCTATTTTCAATTATATATTTTTTTTAATTCACAGAAAAAATCTTTTTTTTTAGAGAGAAGTGTCCACATTCGTCGTCACTTTATTATGGACTCTTCTTGATTTGCTATTTCAAGTCCTCTTTTAAAATTAGATACAAAAACGAGAATTCAAAATGAGTATGCTGGAATATGAAACTGAAATGTTCCTCGAAATACTTCACGAGGATGGACTCGTTATAGTCGCCAAGTAAGCAATTCTAGTCAAAACAACAAATTTTAAGGACAATTTTTTCACTTTTTTCTCATTTTTTTTTTATTTTGCACTTCTTCAGTAATTTGTAATTCTCAATATTATTTCTAATATACAGCTACGCTTTTTCCAGGGGTCTCTCGATAGAAACAGTCTTTGCGAATATTATGAGAGCCTACTCAGACCCGAATTTTCTAGTTCTAGTTTTGGGAACAACAGATCACGAGGAAAAGTTTTTCATAGAAAAATTGCAGAGCCTCGGGGTTAATCATTTGCCTCGTGTAATAACTGCTCAGTGTCTCTCTGATGAAAGGTATTCAAATAAACTTTTCAAAAATATAAAAAATATCAAAAATATTTCAAAAATCTGGAATGATATTCAAGAAATTATTTTCCTGATTTCAGAGAAAGAATTTACCTCGAAGGAGGCGTTTTAT
Organism: Synergus magnus; assembly: GCA_032275165.1. Lineage (NCBI taxonomy): Eukaryota > Metazoa > Arthropoda > Insecta > Hymenoptera > Cynipidae > Synergus > Synergus magnus. Next base: position 2,768,576 of record JAUESH010000006.1, on the reverse strand, counting down.
TCATATCAGGACGAATTCTGGTCGTAGATTTACTAAAGAATAGAGTTCCCCTGAATTTGGTATCCGGAATTTTAGTTTATAGAGCGCACAATATTTTAAATTCCTACCAAGAGGCGTTCGCTCTTCGACTTTATCGCCAAACTAATAAGGTATTGAAACTAAGCTTACAATTAGTCAACTGTACATAATTTAAATACTAAAATAAATTAATTTATCGTAACTGATCAATTATTTCAGACTGGATTCATCAAAGCCTTCACCAGTTCTGCCTTAGCTTTCACGATTGGTTTTTGCCAAGTCGAACGCGTTATGAGAACCTTGTTCGTCAAAAAATTATACCTCTGGCCTCGTTTTCATTCCACTGTCAAAAGTAGTTTATCTAAACGAGAGGTAAATTCATTACTTTAAAGAATTATGTAATCTAATTATTATAAATATCTGATATCTGATTTATTTTATTTCGCGATTCCAGCCGGAAGTTGAGGAACTTCACGTGCCACTCACTGCGAAAATGTTGAGTATTCAGACAGCTTTGCTCGACGTTATGAACTTCATCGTAAAGGAATTGAAGAAAAACAACAAATACGTGGGTATTTTATTTTGTATCAGATTTAAAAATCTCAATCAGTTTATTTTCTATTAAAATTATCATTACTAATAATTATCATTATCAACAGTTGGAACTGGACGAATTAACAGTCGAAAATGCGGTTGCCAAAAAGTTTCACAAGCTATTGCAGCAACAATTGGATCCAATTTGGCACCAGTTGAGCCAAAGAACGAAACAGTTGATCGCCGATTTGAAAACTTTGAGATCTTTGCTCATGTAGGTTTCATTTTTTCGTTAAATTAAATTTTCAATCTGACAATTAAAAATTATTTTTGAAACAGGTGTCTAAATCACGAAGATGCTGTTTCATTTTATGCGATGCTCAATAGTTTACGAACAATGGATTATGCCGTGAAAAGCAGTGGATGGTTGGTTTTGGACGTTGTTGAAAATATGTTCAAAGCCGCAAAAGCAAGAGTTTATAACGAGAAGAATGGTAATTAAAACGAAACTTATTTCCGAAAAGATTTAATTAGCATCTTTTAATTCTTCTTTTTATCTTTTCCTAGAATTCAAGCCCGAAATAAATCCAAAGTGGGAAGCCTTGTCGGAAATCCTCTCAGAAATTCATCGCTTCGACGCTAAGAAGAGAAAAGAAAGCGACCCGGCGCCCAAGATTTTAATTTTCACGCAAGATTACTCCATGTGCACCCAAGTGAAAAATTTTTTGACGCTCGGAGGAGAGAAATATTTGGAAAGAGAGGCGAAGAGGAGGCTTAAAAATAAGAATCAACCAATTAAAAAACCTGAATCGAAGTAAGGATAAAAATAATGATACAATATAATTTAGTTTTAAATTTGCTATTTATAATAATTTTTCGTTTAGAACGGAAGCAAAGGGAGAGAAAAGGAAGGAAAATGAATCTGAGGAGGCTGAGGAAGAAAATAAGGACGAAAGCGAGGAGCAGTTGGAAAGTTATGTTTTGACTTTGACTCAAAAGAGCAAAGATGATAGTGAGAAAGAGTCGGAAAATCTGATTTATGAAAGCCAGTTCGAACATTGCTCGCAGGTAGTTATTTTTTATAGGGAATATCCCCTTTTCCAGATTTAAATTATTAAAAAAAAACTAAAAGGTTTATTTTAATGAAACTAGATCGCCGAAATGGATTTAACGAGAATTACGACAGAAGCTCCGGTAGTTGTTGTCCAGTCTTTAAAAAAAGGGGGAGATTCGATGGCCTTGCAACGAATTTTATCCGAAGTGATGCCAAGTTACGTCGTTTTGTACACCGCTGACATTTCGACGGTTAGACAACTTGAGGTGAATTTTTTAAATGTGTACTTAAAGATCTTAGATCCAAGTTCTTTTTAAAAAAATATTTATTTAGTAAAATGAAGAATTCGAATTTCACTCTCATTTTAAAATTTTTTCTGTGAAGATATACCAAAATAGGAATCTTTCGATACAACTGAAGGTCTATTTTTTAATCTACGGGAAATCAGTTGAAGAACAGGCGTATCTCACTTCCTTGAGGAGAGAAAAAGCCGCTTTCGAAAAATTGATAAATGCCAAAACTGTGAGTTTTTTTAGCAAAAATAATTTTAATAAAAGTTTCTATATTTTAATTCACTTTACAAATTTTTAGACAATGGTGGTGCCAGCGGATCAAGACGGCAAATCTGCCGAGGTGACAACTTTTGTCGAGCCTTCCACTTCCGAAGATGCCGCGAATTCTCGGAAAGGTGGAATTCAGGACGAAAGTACGAAACCGGTGGAAAAAGTGATCGTAGACATGAGGGAATTTCGTAGCGAATTGCCTGCGCTTTTACACAAAAGGGGAATCGAAATCGAACCCGTGACTCTAGTCGTAAGAATCTTTGAGGTTTTTTTAAGTCTCGCCTTTTGGAAATTGTGACGAGAGAGTTAAAAATCTCCTTTTCAGGTTGGAGATTACATCTTATCTCCGGAGATTTGCATAGAGAGGAAAAGCATTTCCGACTTGATTGGCTCCTTGAATTCGGGAAGATTGTACAATCAAGCGATAGCGATGACTCGATATTATTCCAAACCGATGCTTTTAATCGAGTTCGATCAAAACAAGCCTTTCTGTTTTCAGGTTTGTTTTTTAAGGACCTATGTCTATCCTCAAAATTCTATCTCTTCATTTTACTCAACAAATATTAGAATTAAATATATTTTCGCTCTGTGGATCTAATTTTTTTGGAAATAGAAGTATGGATACAGAGCGATAAAATATTTAAATATTATATTTGTTAAGTAAAATGAAGAAATCGAATTTTTAAGTTAGAACTTGGAATTCTTTGAAATTGGACTGTGAAGTTTTATTTTTTATATATCAATATTTTCTAGGGGAATTACTACGTTAGCAAAGATATGAAAAGCTCGGAAATTACAGCAAAACTCCAATTGCTGACAATTCATTTCCCAAGGCTGAAATTGGTTTGGTCGCCAAGTCCACACGCAACTGCTCAACTTTTCGAAGAACTGAAGGTTTGATAGTTTTTGAAATATTAGCAATTGTTAATAGTTGAGTTTAAGAATTAATTATCAGAAATTTAATTAAGTATTATTATTATTATTATTGTTATTTTAGCAAGGAAGAGAGCAACCAGATTCTTTAAAAGCCGCACAAATCGGAACCGATGGAGAGGCAGATGATAAATTAATGGCAGAAAAATATAATTGCAATATCCAAGATTTCGTCGCGAAACTTCCAGGCGTTCACACAAAAAATCTGCGGGTTGTTTTGAATAGAGGGCATTCTTTAGATCATCTTATTCTCCTATCTCAGGTGCAATTTCTTGCTTTAATTTTTAAATTGCCGTTTTTAAGGCTGTTGGATCAAAATCCTAACTTTAAAATTAAATTTTTCATTTAATTCAACAATTACTAGAATTCAATTTCTTTTCGCTCTGTAGATGTATTCTGATTTAAAATAGAATTAGAGCGAAAAAATTTTTACTTTTAATACTTTTTGTGTAAAACGAGATGAATTCAAATTTATAAATTTGAGATTTCTCATTTTTAGGACGAACTGGTGGATTTTCTCGGGAATAAAAGCGACGCTCAATTACTTTATCGAGCTCTGCACGAAAAATCAAAACCAGAGCCTCAAGCTTCAACGAGCACTGGTGGAAAAGCTTTTTCCAAAACCAAGAGCAGAGGATTGTTCTTCAAGAAGAAATAAAAAGTTTAAAATCAAGATTAAAATCTAGGCAATTTATCGTTTCGTTTGTGATTTTTCTTCTTATAGTACAAGTGTAAATAATTAGAGTTTAATTGGAAAACAATTGGATAAAGTTCTTAATAAATTTTTTACAATTTAAAGTTTGTTGTAATTCTTTTAGATAAGTATTTTTCCGTCTAGGAAAATTAACTATTGTATTAAAATAAGGAAATTTGCCGTAATTTGAGAAATCTATTTAATTATTAAACTGCGAAATTTAAAATGTATTCATCATTTTTTTTTTTTACAATCCTTTAGTATAAAACTGTACAAATGAAACAAATTTTACAATATTTATATACAAATGTAGAAATACAGGGACTTCATGCTTGTATAAATAAATTTGATAAATTAATAATAAGTTAAAATTAAACAAATGCGATGAAGTTAGTAAATAAAAATTTATAGTACAAATATCGGGAATTTTCTAGTCATCATGATTCATTTTCGGATTGTAGGACGAAGTAAAAACTGTCATTCTTCTTTTATCGGGACTGATTCCTTCTCTTCCGGAATAATATCGACGTTCTATAACTTTGTCGAAAAATCTGCTTAATTTCACGGAGGAACTCGAACCTGCAGCCAAAGATCTACTTTGTTCACAGTCCTAAAAAAGAGTAAAATTAATTATCTTCATTTACTTTTTTAGAAGGAAATATTGAATATATATTCAAAATTTCCCTTAAATTCAGATTACCAGAAATATTTCATCGGCTCCGCATTCTTCCGCAATTGTCGAGGATCTTCTGTAGACACTGGATCTCAAATCGGCAATCAAATCGGATTTTGTGCCCACGACCAAAATTGGAATCTAGAAATAAATTCTATATTGTCAAATTTATAAGAAAAATATTACTGGACTAAATATTACTACACAAAAATTAAAACCTTTGACACGGAATAGGGTGGGTTGAAAAAACTAAAAATTTGAATTTCAATTTGGGACCAACGAGAAAAGGTGTATCTTCATATCACAATTTCCTGAAAAAATATTTTTGAAATTGAATAACGTTCAATTTCCTGTCCCACGCGAGAAATGTACTTATTTTAGCGTACGACCAGTCGTTTTTAAAAAATCGAAATAACGATTTAAAAAAGTGGAAAATGTAATATTAAAGTAAATTCTGCATTACATAAGATTTCAATTTTTATTGTGATATTAGGATTTTTTGTTTTTTCGACCCACCCTAATATGGAATTTAATTCTATTCCTTTAGTAATAGTTTCATACTTGAGTGGAACCCACAAACTGTTCAGGATCGAAATCGTCGAAGGACTTCGATTTTGGTAATGTTCCGTCTTTACTTAAAACTTCCTGCAGCCATTTTCTCAAATTCTGCTGGGATTTTCGGTTCGACATATCGTGAACCAAAATTATTCCTGAAACAAGAAAAAGAGATTGGAATGTATTACAAAAAGTATTCTAAACAATAGGAAGGAAATTTTATCTTCTAAGAAGTAAAATGGATTAAACTGGTAACTTTTGTACCATTTGTGTTATTATAAAATACAGATCTGGTATTTTGGTGACTTTGACTGCCGCCGATGTCCCATAATTCGATGAAATATCGCCTTTGATTCGGCGTTCCTTCTTTGTATTCGTGTAATTTCACTTCTACGGAACAGCCAATCGTCCAGGATGGATTATTCATTGGCTGTTGATGGCATATTAAATGCGTTAAAGACGTTTTCCCCACACCTGCAATTTTAATAAATATTAAGAAAATAGCAAATGAAAATTTAGAGAAATTGAAATAAGAGAAATTAATTTCCTAAACTGTTTTTTATGCCATAATTTTTACAAATTTATATAAAATAATTTTTATAAAAATTACTAAAACTCAGAAACATTCGAAAAGATTCTTTTTTTATAATAAGTCTTGAAACCAAAAATTGATGACGTGGAGGAAAAATAATCACGATCCCAATTATTTATATTTATAACCTAAAAATACTTCGAAAACTCTTTTTTTAGAAACCAGAAATTGTATTTAAAAATATTTGTCTAAGCGAGAGAAGAAAATAATTATCTGAAACAAAATGTTTAGTCTAATCTACATTTAAACAATTTATAAATAAAATAAAACAGAGAAATATATTTTGGAGTATTTTATTTAATTTACCTGAATCGCCCAAGACGAGGATTTTCACTTTATCGATAGCTGCCATCAAGTAATATCGATAAAAACAATAATCCAGATCCACAAAACGTGAAAATCCAGTCTTATTAATTAAAAAAAATATGTGCCTTTTATTTTGACATTTTGGATTTCGGAACGCAAACTATCGACCCCTCTCTGTCTATCTCATACGATAGAAAGAGATGCCGAGTAGGGTTGTAAAGTTTCATGAAACATTGGTCAAATATGAAAAGTTTCATGAAACTTTTGAAACGTTTCAAAGTTTCAAAAGTTAGGGCGGGAAAATTTAAGATAGGTAAAAATTTAAATAAAGAAGCAATTTAAATTGTAAATTAATTAGATAAATAATAAATTTCTTTAGTAAAACTATGATATTTGACGATATGTTGAAGAAAAGTGTTGAATTGTTACTGTAAATACTTTAAAATGTCGCAAGGAAGGCTTTGAATTTTCCCGCCGCCATCTTTGAAACATTGCAATGTTTCACGAGACCTTGAAAGTTTCATGAAACTTTTCATTGGACCAAAGATTCATGAAATTTTACAATAGTTATATAGAGCAAAGATATTCTGTCAAAATATGCGTCTCATTAAAAATTAAAAAAATTAAATAAAATCATGGCTCCGAAAATTCAGAAACAGTAAAAAACTAATCTTTATAGACTCTTTTAATTAGGAAATAGTGAAAAGTGTATTTATTTGTGACGTGTTTGTGAGAATCGTCGATGATTTTTGCAGAGATTTTTTGAGGTTAGGTATCTTTTCTCATCTTGTTTATTTAATATTTAAAATTTAATAAAATAATAAATCCTAATTCTATCTTGAAAATAACGTACAATAATTAAAATGGAAAGGAATTTTTATATAATAAATAATCTAAATTCTAAAAATGTTTAAAACATTTGATAGATTGGAAAAGTTTTCAATTTGAAATTCTTCGATTCTAAAACGTAAAGCAATTTCTTCAGTAACTTGGTTTTATTTATTACAGTCGAGGCTCTAATAAATGTAGTTTTTAATTATTTTTATGACTGATTCAAAAGATTGTTTAAAATATAAGCTATTTATCTTTTTTAAGGAACTAGTAAACCAACACGCGCGCTACGCGGAGGATTATTTATTTTACTTCTTACAACGTCAAGTCATTCAAAAACCAATGAAATGTCGCTGATTCAAATTTAGAGAGCAGGTTTGAAACAACAATGTATGCGAGATTTTAGGGAAATATCGTTACATCATTTTTTTTAGAGAAGAATTTCAAGACGTTTCTAGGAATT
>JAUESH010000006.1:2658522-2673074 GCA_032275165.1 Synergus magnus | reverse complement strand
TAGTTTATTTAACAGATTTTAGAAGCTTTCCAAGGATTTCAAAGGATTATAAAGAATTTCCAGGCATTCTTTGACATTCTCTGGGTTTCTAATGATTTCAAACGATTTAAAATAATTTTAAGGGATTTTAAGAGGTTTCTAGGAATTTAAAGGGCTTACAAGAAACTTGTATAATAATAAAAAAATTTAGTAGAATTTTAAAGAACTTTATGAAATTTTAAGAGATTTTTAAGAAAGTTTAGGGAATTCAACGAATTTTAAGGATTTAAAAAGATTTCATTCAAGTTTCAAAAGAATTGAAGGGATATTATGCGAAATTTTTTAAAAATTTCAATAGCATTATTATTGAAAATTTATTCGCATATTTAATACTTTTCTATCAGGGAAATTCGTCTGAAAGTCAGAGAAAAGTCAGGGAAATGTCAGGAAAATTAAAAAATTGAATCTTGTGGCCATCCTGGATAACTTTCAATTTCAATATTTTAAACTTGCATTAAAAATTATTTCGCCCTTAAAAACAATGTATTTCCTTTCGTTGAAATCAAATAGCTAATTTTTTTTATCATTTTATCAACAGAGGAAGAAATCTGCACTCATCGCCAACTGACAGGCCACCTTCAAGGCCAGTAATGGCGCAGAAAATGCTTCAGCAGTCACGAGAAGCCGAATCTGCATTGGCAGATGCCCTTACTTTTAACAGTATAGAAAATTACAACAGGACTCCAAAGGGAAAAGGAGATCATAGCGACGATAGCGAGACCAGTAGCATTTGCTCGGAATATAGTTTGGACAGTTCCCGACGACCCAGTGACGTGAGTTCAATCCTTATTTATTTTTAAAATTTAAAAAGAAAAAATTTTACAATTCCATCCAGTCGGTTCAATTTTAATTTAGAAAAAGATCACTTGAGAATTCTAAAGAACCTTTGCAATTTTAAATGTTTTTTTTTTTTTTTTTTCTCTCAATTTTAACAATAATTAAAACGGCTCTCGAAAATTTACTATATTTATTCTTCAAATGCTCCGCTTATGATTAGAAACGATTGGCCATAGAATGTATTGTGCTAAATTTAGTCATTTAGTTTCCTTCATCGTCGAAAAACTTCCATTTTCATCTTCTCGGGTCTCAGTTGAATATTACAGCAGCTTTTTTAGTTTCTCCGCGTGCCTGTTGCTTTTTATGAGCAACTTACCATCTCTCATTACATTTCTTTTAAATTAAAATTAAAAATAACGTCAAGATCTTTGAAAATATTTCGGAAAAATCAAGCTTGCAAAAGATAAAGATAAGGGCTGGATTTTGAAAATTGAGTATCGAGCTTCATTTCCACGATAGTGTAGTTAATGCATGTTTGACCTTTCTGTTGATTTTTGTTGCGGCGAATTTGTTTGGTTTGGACTAATACGATGCGCCATGTCTTGTCATCCTTGTCGTCTTGTCATCTTGTCATCCGTACCCGTTAGTCATTCTCGTGGAGCGGCTCGCAACAGAGACTCTACCGAGATTTGTGGGATCAATCTGTCCCTAAGGTTTGTTCAATTCAATAAATTTCATTTGGACTTGCACGTTCCCGAAAATAGAAATCAGTAGCTTTCTTTAAATTGCATGATATCCTATCAAATTCCGATTATATATTCGATGAAGTTTCGTGAATTATTGGCAAGAAAAATAATTTGTTAGAAGTGAGTTCTTCTATGTTTATATATTTATACGTATCCTAAAACTTTCTTCTTTTCTGTTTCTATCAGGACATTAAGGAAATAATAGAAAACTGCAGCCGCAAGCACTGGAGTGACAGGAAGGAAGGTTTAGTCGGCCTTCAGTATTTTCTTTCCAACGGACAAACCCTTTCCGGCTCGGAATTGCGAAAAATAACCGATATATTTTCTAAGATGTTTATGGACTCACACACAAAAGTATTTAGTCTCTTTTTGGACACACTGAATGAATTAATTGTGACGCATAAGGAAGATTTGGGAGATTGGCTTTATGTCCTCTGTGCGAGACTTCTCAATAAACTAGGAACTGATTTGCTCGGATCTGTCCAAGCGAAAATTCACAAGACTTTGGATATCGTGAGGTAATCCTTTTTATTATTTTGTAATCAAATGGCATTCAAATTTTAAATGATTTAAATACGATTTCAATTTTGTAGAGAGTGTTTCACTGGAGAACAACTGTTGCCGGCAGTAATGCGTTTTTTGACGGATCCGACTCAAACCCCAAATTCCCGCGTGAAGGTCGCGACCTTGACTTTCATCACCCAAATCACAGAAACCGCGGAGCCCTCGGCGTTGACAAGTTCGGCAGGAACAGCCCTAGCTCGTTTGATTGACTGGACGAATGATGTCAAAAGTCAGGATGTCAGGAGGCATGCTCAGAGCACTGTGATCGCATTGTATAATTTAAACCCCTCACAAGTTACCATGATCCTTTCTGAACTACCAAAATATTACCAGGTTTGTAGCAATTATTAGAATATTATAAATAATTATAATTAATGTCAATAATATTATTGTACATGATTTATTTTTATTTTCTCATTTTTTTTTTTAGGAAACCGCGCTGCCTCTGGTGCAAAACCACTTGAGAAGATCTTCAGGAACAAGCAACCCTTCATCTCCAAGCACTCCACCTCCCAGAGTTCCGCATTCGCCTGCTAGGAGGTTGCAAGCGGGAGCGAAAAGTGAAGTTGATTCCGGGGATGATCATCTAAATCCGGAAGAAGTTTACAAGTACGTATTTTAATTTATTGTTTTTCTTTTATTAGGTGAAAGGAAGAAAATGTGAAGAAGTTGCGAAAGGGTAGAATCGTTTGGAGGAACACGAAAAGAAATTTAATTACCTAATGAAACGTTTACGAATAGCTAATTTGAAACTACAACCAGATAAATGCGAATTTTTGCGTCCCGAGATCAATTATTTGGGTCATAAAATTGATAAAGATCGAATCCAACCAGATCCCAAGAAACTTGAAGCTGTCAGTAAATTTCCAATGCCCAGAACTCCAAAAAATGTAAAACAATTCTTGAGAATAGCCGGATTTTATCATAGGTTTATTGACGGATTTTTGAAAATCGCCGCTTTCTTAACTAAATACTCAGGGCTGCCACACAGTCACTTAAGTCACTTTTAGTCACTTTTTAGATCAAATTAATCACTTTTGTCACTTTTTTGAGTTACGTTAGTCTGTGGCAGCCCTGTAAATACTTAAAAAAGAATACCGTACAAATATTTAAATTTAGTTTTGTTTTAATTGTTAAAATAAATTGACCTATTTCTAATAAACAGATCTTTGAGGCGCACAACTGCGGAAATACAGAATTATGGTTTTGAGCGTTTGGAAAGGGCAACGACGAGCAAAGACAGCGGAATTAGCAACATGGCCGACGTAGAGGAAAGAATCGAATCGCTTACATTAACGAATTCGGTATGAAAATCCTTCTCATTTTTATTTTTATTTTTTTTTTTCAGTACTTAGCAGATATTTGAGTTAGTAATTAAATATTTTTATGCATATTCCAGGGTCGATCCTCGTCTGTTTCTTCACCCACTCAAAGGGGAAAGCCTGTCACAACTCCAGCAGTGAATGGAACAGCCGAGGGCCCAGACACTGATCTAACGCCCCCTCAAGAAAATAATGGCTTTAAAACCCACGGTGACTAATTTTTTTTTTTTTTTATGAAAAAAAAGCTCTAAGAAATTTTTATATCGTATTATTGAATCGATTTATCTTTTATAGGCTCGTCTCCAGATTCGTTGAAGGGACCCGAAGTTGTCGACAATGTGATAAAAATTCTACAGTCGACAGGAGCGGAGGAATCAGACATCAGAAGTGCGCTTCAAGAATATCAATTATACCTTCGTGAAGGTGGAGACGTATCTTATGTCAAACAAAACTTCAAGTAAGCTCGTTTCGCTAATTTTGCTTTAATTCTCCTTGTTATTCATTTTACAACTGATTGGGATTTTCTTTCAGAAAATTGTTGAAGACCCTGCTGGAGAATTTAGAAAACGAGCACGTGAAAGTTGTGCCGGATGTTCTAAATGCTCTTATGGAAATGGTCAAGTGTTCCGAACTTCGGGAAATCTTTTTAAATTACGCTGATCTTCTCGTCCTGAAGGTCATTCATGCCCACAAATTTGAAGACCCGAACGAAGAGGTCGGAGCTCCTAGATTCACAGTAGAGACATTTGAGGTATTTGTTTGTTTGCATGGTTTTGTTTCAAGGATTCAAGGAAAAAGCCAAGTTCCGTCGAGAGATTTCAACGAAACTGTAACAGAATTTTCCTAGCATCTTTGTTCATTTTTCACGCCGAAAAAGTTTTCTTTTACTCAAATATTTTCGTTTCGTCGATAATTAAGAATACTTTGATTGAAAGAAAAACTTTTCTGCGTGATTATCTATTTTCTCTGAAAGGGTTTTCATTGTTTGATGTGAAGCATGGTCTCGATTCCACCATCCGATCATTTGAAATAAAATAGAAAATAACATTTCGCGAATTCAATTTAGATTTTCAAAACTAGAGCACACTCATTCCATTTATTTTAATTTCATGCACTTTGCACGAAAGTGGCATGTTCTAGATTCAACTTCTTATTGGTCCTACGAGGTGTCAGTTATTTGACGAGTTCTAGAATTAGAAATCTGGAAGAAAAGTCATGCTTGATAAAATAAAAGTGTTGGAAAACTGGTGTTTGTGGTTTTTAGATTCTCATTAGAGTTTTGAATTTTTATTTTCTTGGAGGTTTCATGGTTACTTTTCTCGCTTCCAATTAACAAAGTTTTCTTTTAACAGGTACTCAGAATTGCGGAGAAATGTGCAGCGACCCTAGCAACAGTATTGCCTCCGGATCAGATAATAAATTTAGCCTCTTCGCTGAGTTCGACGGAAGTATATCCGAGAAATATGGGCGCGATAAAAATGCTTCAGAAAGTTGTGGAACATCATGGGAGAGAAGTGATTGAACCTTACTTGGATCAAGTTATGCCTAATTTAATTAAGGTATTTAAATTGAGGAAGCACACGACATCCACGGTGTGCTTGAAAAATTGAATCTTGTGGCCACCCTGACAATTATCACTAATTTCACCAAATTGGTCCGCCATCTTGAATTTTGAAAATCTAACAATGTATTCGTAATCAGCTACCCCAAAAACTCTATATACACCTACTCTCATAGAAGTTTAGCTATTAGAAAAATACGAACTTCAAAAGTTTAAAACGCAAACCCCCAATTCTGTTAATTTAAATATTAAAATCGATTTTTTTTCAAAAAGTCCCCTTTCGCCGATTTTGGTTTTGACCTTAAAATACTCCTGGGATGTCTAGGAATCAAATCCATCAAGAAAATCCCAGGTTGGCAGACTTTCGATTAAGGCCCCTTTCAAGCACACCGTGCATCGTTTTAGAATATTTTTCAAAACATAAAAAAAATTTTAATTATTTCTTTCCAGGCTTACGATCACAGAGAGAGCAAAGTGCGGAAGAGCGCAGTATTTTGCATGGTGGCAATCCACCAGGCAGTTGGAGAAGAAAAACTGAAGCCCCACTTGAGTTCGCTTTTCGGCAGCAAATTAAAATTGCTCAACATTTACATCCAGCGGGCTCAACAGTCAGCCAGTCAACCTGCTAGTCCACGCAGCAACAGTAAAAACTAACTAGCGTCAAATGCTGCGTCGCTCAGGATCGCGATCCTTAAAAAATTCGCGCGCTGTTCACGTTTTTTTAATAAATCAAGTTGACGTGTATATATTTTTTCTTTTTATAAACAAAAAAAAAACAGTAATTAAATTTCTTTTTTTTGTTATATCAGCCTGTCACATTCATATTAGCTGTCCATCGAAAAGGATTGTAGTCTTTTCATGCTATACTTATTTAAACAAAGTTTAATATGTACTTCGCGCTATTATGATAATTATATTAATGTACCTATTGTTATTATATTACTAATAAAGTGCAAGAGGATTCTTTCATTCGTTCTGTTTCGTACTGAACCTCCTGCGCTTGAAAACATGAAAAGTTATTTAATTTAATCCACGTTTTATATTTAAGTATATTTACTATCTCACTATCATTTAATATTTAATATCTGAATAAAACTACTGTTAAATATTTCGACGCTATTTTAATTTTGGACAAGAGTGAATATTTTATTTTAATTTTATAGTTCTATTATTTATATCCAAACTTCGGTCAGATGAAATTTTAAAGAACCCGAAATTCGGTCCTAAATTCAGATTTTAAGTCGTATTTCTAGATTTAAATCAATAATTAGAATTATTATTTTAAAAATCTGGATATAATTATTTTAACATCTAATTATTCTAATTACACTGGACATTTAATATACAAATTTTGTTTCGATAAAACGGTGGACATTACAAAATGAAATATGAAAATAGATCACTATTGTCTCATTATCACAATTTGTGCGGATTTCAAATAATAAACGAAATGTATCACAAACTTAGCTTTTAATAATACCCTTGTTAACAATGGCATGGATTGCTGGAAATTAGAGACAGGCACATACAATTTGAAATTCAATAGTCCTTTAAGTATCACATCATCAGCGTCGTATACATCGTATACATTCCGGAACGTTTAAATACTTAATTATAAATTAAAAACGGTCAGAAGTCTCTAAAATTGTACAGGCAAATATCCTTCGAAAAAATATTTTAAAAGTAAAATTAATTCTATCAAAGATAATACTATTGTTCTTTATCCTAAAATAAAAATAAGAAAAATAGAGAGAAAGGCACATTAAGATTTAAATTTTAAGTATGAAAACCTTGACGCTAAGTACGTTTATTATTTTTCGAAATTTATATTCATGGCTCGAAAAACTGTGAAGCGCCACTTTTCTAGATCAACATTCTCATCACAGTTAGTTTCAGCCCACTTTTGTACTACGCTATATTTGTTTATAATGGGTTAAAAATTTATCGTCGCTTATCGCTTCACAGTTTTTTCTTTCTCAAGTTGAAAAATTAAAATATCAATTTAAACTTCGCGCTAAAAATTGGCATTAAAAAATTGGCGCGAAATTTAAATTGGAGGATTTTCCAAAACTTGTTGATTGTAGATTAAAAATTAAGTAAGCTAGCCTCTGACACTGAGATTTGTAAGTAGCGAGATAGTTTTTTTTTAAATTAATTTCTTTAAACCGGCTGAGCAGTTTTGGCGTTCAGAGGTTCCTTGGCAACGGCTTTGGCTTTTTGCTGAGTTCTTCTTTTCATGCGACGACGTCTTTCTTTCGATTCGGCTCCAACTGCAATGAAATTATTGTGGAAGTATTCTTCGATTTCGGAAAGTTTTTTCCCGTGGGTTTCTGGAAGCATAATCCAGACGAAAACTGCGGCACCGAGAGAAACTCCGGCAAAGAACCAGTGAAGACGATGTGGAGCTGGAATATTAATTTTTAAGTTTTATTAAAAATTTTTAATTTAACAAATTAAAAAAGAACACCTCTAAATTTGAATTTCGCGCCAAAATTCCCTGAAAACTTGGCGGGAAATTTAAATTGTTTAAAATGTTTAAAAGGTTTGTTTACCTCCTAGGAATTCCGTGAGTCCAAAATAACTTTGGACTGCTCCAAACATGAGGAAATTTGCCATAGAATAACTGATCGAATGGGCAATGTGGCGAATATCAGTTGGGAAAAGTTCTGCAGTCATTGTCCAGGGAATGGTCAACATTCCAATCATGGAAGTACAAACGTATAACAAGAGACAGAGAACTGGTACCTGTAAAAAAATATTTCGTTAATATGTGACTCTGGCGATCATTCAGGTTAAGCATACTCGTACACGGTTTGTAGTGGATGGGTGGTCATAATTTTAATTTATAAAGCAAAATTTTACCCAATTGCCTTCGTTGCTGCCCTCCTCGATTTTCAGTCTGTAATATCCGGAAACTGACATGCAGACAGCCATACCAACACCGGAAATAATACAAAGAACACGTCTTTTGAATCGACGAAGAAGAATGGTGTTGACCATTGAACATAAAAATCTTGTCAGTCCCACCAAAATCGAAGCCATATACGCATCCACTTTAACACCCTGTGAAAGAAATATAAATTGTTTATTTTTTTAAATCACATCCCTAGCAAAAGCCTCGGATTGAAATTCATTCCGAACCAATCCGAAATTTTCTGAATCATTCCGGAATTTGTATCCGAACCAAACAGTTTCATTACGATTTAATCCGAAGGAAGTTTTCAATCCGAATTAATCCGAGGTCCATACAAAATCAATCCGAATGAATACGGTCAATCCGAATTAATCAAAATTAATCCGAACTTTCAATCCAAACAAATCCGGTCAATTTCGGAATCATTCAGATTGATTCGGATAGTCCGGATTAATTCGGATCCAATCGGATTGAAAATTGTGATTGACCGGATTCATTCGGATTGAAAGTTCGGATTAATTCTGATTAATTTTGAATGTGCCTCGGATTAATTCGGATTGAAAACTTCCGGAATGTTTCGAAAAATTTCGGATTGGTTCGGAATGAATTTCAATCCGAAGCTTTCCCTAGGGATGATATGAAATTAGATGATTCAAAAGTTAATTTAATAAAACAAAATTTCTGGAATTTCTATTTCCGGTCATTAAGAAAATTAGAGTCATCGTGGAATGATGATGCTTCTACAATTGTACAATCTCAATTTAGAAATAATACAGTTAATGATAGGATATCCGCTTATTTCAGTCATTCTGTTTAAGCTGTTTTTTTTTTACGACCTACAGATCTTAAAACAAGAAATATTTTTTACATTATAAAATAATAAAGGGTGTCTACTAAATTTTGATAATATTTTGTTAATAATAAAATAATAATAAAATATTTTTAAAAACTGTTCAATTTTAAACTCACATCGAACCAGTTGACTGCATAGAAAAGAGTGATATAAATTCCCGAGAATTGTTGAAAAAGAAAGAACAAAAAGAGAATAAGCATTGGTTTCCATCCTGTGGGTTTGAGAAAAGCTCTCAATTTAGTAGAAAAACCCCCATGCTTGCTTCTTCGTTGATCACTCAATCTAATCTCATTTTCCTTCATAATCGTCGTAAATTGTGTCTCGAGTCCCGACACTTTGCCAGGTTCTTCGAATTTGTAAAACCTGAAAAAGAAAAAAAGTCGAAATTAAAAAAAGAACATCTCTAAATTTGAATTTCGCGCCAAAATTCCCTCGCTAAATCTGGCGGGAAATTTGAATTCAAAATTTCGTTTTTTACCATTCTAAACTTTTCCTAGCTTCCTCGACCCTGCCTTTCATCACGAGCCAGACGGGAGATTCAGGGACGATAAGTTGGACGAGGAAAACAGGAATGACTGCGAAAATTATGCTGAACCAGGCGACGAGTCTCCAGTTCAAAAAGGCACCCATTAAGTAGGCAAGAAGCATTCCAAAGGAGGCCAAAGTGGGGCCAAAGGACATCAAGGCTCCTCTCAATTCTGGCCTCGCAACCTCGGTTATGTAGACAATTGCTGGAGAGGATGCTAAGGCTGTTGCTAATCCTGCCAGGACTCGACCAATGAAAATCATCGGGAGATTTTGTGCCGATGCTATCAGGATATATCCTGCCACACAGGGTATTACTCCAACTTGAAGAGTTCTGATTCGTCCGATAGATTCCATCAGAAAACTTCCTATAAAGGCGCCCATTGGAGTACACAGGATCACAATACTGGCTGTAGCAAAAAAATTATTATTATTATTATTATTATTATAAATTATTATTAAAAATTGAAAATTTTCTAGCTCCCCGATTTTAAATAATTAATTACGCTCTTTTAAGGGTGTAGGATCCAAGTTTTAACTAAAAAATTCCATTTCTACGTTTTACTCAACGAGTAGTATAGATAGATATTTTTCGCTCTGTAGAGCTAATCTATTTTTAAATATAAGTGTGCGTACAGAGCGAAAAAATATTTAGTTTTAATATTTTTTGCAGAAAATGAAGAATTCGAAATATAATAACAAAATTTTCATTTTACTCAAGAAATACTTGAATTAGATATTTTTTCGCTCTGTATGCATATTTCTAGTTCAAAATTGAGTAATGCTACAGAGAAAAAAATCTAAGTTTAATATTTGTTAATTAAAATGAAGAAATCGAATTTTTAAATTAGAACTTGGGTCGAACATCCTTAATTTGAACTTTATGTTATAATTTTTTTTTTTTCGATAAATCTAACTTATGCAGGAAATTACGAGATACTCTTAAATATATTTTATTCAAGTTTAAGAGTGACACATGAGATATTAGGAAATTGAACTTTGACCTGAGTCATGGGATTGGAACATTAGATCGGAAATTTAACTCCGTCACTCTTTCTCGAAATATTATGTTCATGATTGCTGAGTTATTTTCCTACAGAATTTCACTCGCCTCATCATCTGTTGTTGATTTAATTATAATTAAACAAAAAAAACTCCACCAGACAGATGACGAATTGGTTTTTTCAAAACGATTATTTTTATTTTCCTGTTTACTATAATCAGAGACTTTTTTTTTATTTAGAAACTTTAAAATTTGGTAATTTTCAATTTCTTAATAATTTATAATTCCATTTTTTTTTTATTTTGATTAATACAAATTTTTCTTTAGCAAATTTTAATAAATGCAAAAAAGGCTGACATTCTTCGACATATTCTTTGACTTCGTTTCTTAAGCAACACGAGTTCGTAATTACAAGGTTCAAAGTCGAGAAAAAGGAACATTGCGAGTTCTAAAAACCGGATGCTGATCTCAATTTTTTTCCTTCCAGCGATATATTTTTTTTCTAATTTTTTTTTCTCCCTTTAGAAAAGAAGGGAAAACCGTTCAATTTTATTAAAAAATAGAAAAAGTATTAAAAATTGATTTGAAATTATTTTTGTACAATTTGAGACCAATCAAGATATTAAAAAAAAAAAAAAAAAAAAAAAAAAATGAAGTCCATTTTTTTAATGAAAGAAGAAGGCCAACTATAAAAATGACTCAAGGCTCGCTAATTTATTGTCTCAATTTCGAGTGTGTACTCACGTAATAGGAGTCATTTAATAATGTCAGGCACATGGAATCGATATTCATTTTGTATTATTTTTATTAGAAATTTTATTGAGATTAAAAACGAAAATTTAAAAAATTATGATAAATAATCATAATAAATATTATATTTATTATTAATTTAATGAATTTAATTATTTTAACGATTTTAAATAATTTTTGGGCTTTAATTATATAATTATCAAATTGTTACCTATCCAAGAACATTCTTCTTTCGTGGCATGTAATTCTTGCGTTGTTTCGTTTCCACTGGTTAGATTGAAATTGGTTTCAGTTGAATTTCCCGATTCTCGCAAAATTGGAATTATTACGGCAGAGTATGCCATACTGAGACCCACAGCAATGTGGAAGGAAGCTGCGATAATACAGGCTGTGACCTAGAAAAAAAAATTTTTTATTTTTTAAATTTTTGTAACAAAATTTATAAATAAATGGACCAACCAAAAATACCGAAAAAATAAATACCAAATGCACAAATTCAAAAATTAATTATTAAATTTTCCCAATTCTTAAATTCCAGAAATTTGAATTTACCAAAAATTATTATTTAAATAATTAAGTAGATTAATTATTAAATATTTATAATGATTGATTGCTTATATCTTGTTTGATATATCAGACGAGAACTTGAATCGTAGATTCGAATCTATTAATTAATTAATTATCATGATTAATTAGTAATTAATTAATCATTATAATCATTTAATAATTAATTTATCTAATTATTAAAATAAAAATAGTTTTCGTCAAGTTTATAACTCGAAACTTTAGATTTCGGTAATTTTAAAATTTCGGAGTATTTAAAATTCGGTATTTTTGGTAGTCCCCCTAAATATGAAAACATTTAAAAATAATTTTTGTAAATGATAAATTATAAAAGTATTAAATTAACGAATTTTAAATTAAGTTGAAATGTAAATAAGTTAGATTATTGAAATTAAATTTGGAATTATTTATAAAAAGAATTTTCTAAGATTCTGAAATCGTAGAGATTTTTTTTTATAAAATTCGAAACTTTGCTTTTTACCTCAGGGAATGCATTTTTCATCTTCGTGGGTTCGACGAATCCTTTGTTGAGACTTCTGCTCGACACAATGGCATCTTTGAAACACTCCCTTTCGTTTTCTTCAATATTTTTTGAAGCCTCGCGTTCAACACTGAAACAAATTTCACGATTTTTTAATTTAAAAAAAACGTAAATTGTAAAATTCCAAATTAAAATTTTTAAAATACAAAATTCTGCACCTGAAAAAATGTGCAAATTTAGATTACAAAATATTTTGTTATTGTTTACAAGTTGCGAGTCACGTACAAGCGATAAAACCTCATAATTGAGTTTGAAAATTCATTTGAACTTGGATGCTAAATAACTCGTGCATTAAAAGTTTCAAAACGTCAAATAATACTTTATTTACAAAAAATTTCAACGCCAGGCATTGTAAACATTAAGACTGTAAAATTGTAAAATAATTAATTCTGTATTTGACAATCTGCAATCTTCTCATTAAAACCAAATTAGGAGTCATAAAGATATTGATTTTTTACGATAAAACGATTATAAATAAGTCCCTTGTTACGTCATCGTCAGTGTTGTCATTTCTGGATTTCCCTTACTATAAAGAGCAAACTTTACTACATTATATTGTAGAGGGAAGTCGCTCTACAATTATATTATCTCTTTCTCCAAGTTTTGGTAAAGAGAATAGTAAAAATGTGCCAACTTTCTCTACTCACTACTTTCCCTTTCCTTAAAAATTTTGAGAAATATTTCCCTTAAAAAATATTTAATTTATTTTAAATTTCTCCCATTTTAAATTAAAAATAGAAAAAAGTGCAATTTCAACTAAATCCGTATTAACAGATTTTTTTATAGTTTATTCTAATCTCTATAAAAAAATCTTGCAATTAAAAATTGTAAATTATAGATTTAAAAATATTTTATAATGAAAAAAATTGGTTAAAAAAATTAATTAATAAAAAAGCTGCTTTAATTTAATAATTCAAGTAAAAATTCATAAATTGACTATTTTAAGAAGCCAAGAAAATAATTTTATAAATGAAGAAACTGTAAAAAAAAAAAAATCTGGGAATTTTGTATCATCCTTTCCAAAAATATGAAACTCAGAATTCCAGGAATTTAGAGAGGTCCACAATTTTGAAAAGGATCTTGGCTCCCAATATAACTTAACTACCTGACTTAGGTTCGACCAAACCCTGAATTCTATTGAGGTTTAAATTTTAAGAAGAGGGCTTCCAACTCTACGAAGGGTTACCTACCAATATTCTGCAAATTTAGTTCCTCCTCCTAGAATTTTACGAATTCTTTCAAAACACCCACAACTAATGAAAAAAATAAAATAAAATAAAATAAGCAATACAAAGAAAAAAATCGAAAAAAAAAAAAATATTTGAAACCAACTTAAGGGCATGTGGTAATTACCATAAGAGAAAATATTAGTTCACATGTCCGTAAAATTTGGAAATATAAAAATAATGTAAAATAAAAAATGGAAATGAAAAAATAAAATGAATTAATAAGGGAAGTGCTTTTCTATAAAGAATTTTTCTAATAAATTGCACTTATTCTTCAAGTCAATACGAATATTAATGACAGTATTAATTAAAATTATTTATAATAAAACGATTAATTACAAGGGGAAATATTTATGAGAAAATTTTTGCAGTCATCACAGGTCTTAACCTATTCATCTTTTTTCACCTATTTTAGAAAATTTTCACCTTTTTTTAATTGAATTCTGTTTAAATCCTTAAAAAAATGTAAATTCTGTGAAATTCCTATTAATTTTTCAAAATTACTTGAAATCTTTTCAAATTCCTTGACATTCCTTAAAATCAATTAAAAGGTCTTAAAATCTTTGAAATTCAAACTCTTTTTAAAAACTTTAAATCTCTTGAAAACCCTTAAAATCACTTTTGAAATTTTTTCCATTCTTTTGAATTCTGTTAAATTCCTTTGAAATTCATACCTGAATTTTTTTTTTTTTTGAGAAGAATTTGTTTAATTTTTTAAAATGTATTTCTAAGAAATTTTAAGATAAAGTTTATATTTTGGACGTTAAGGGAAATTGGAAAGTTCAATTTGAATTTTTTATTTAAATTTTATTGACTTGGATTGGAGATTAAAAAAAATACTTTCCACTCAAAAATACCTTAAACACAAAAATACTCTTTTCTGAAAAATACTTCTCACTCAAAAATACATTTCTCTCTAAAACGATTTCTGCTTCTAAATACTATACACTCAAAAATACCTTAAAGAGAAAAAAACTTTTCTGAAAAATACTCACTCAAAAATACTCTTTTCTGAAAAATACTTCTCACTCAAAAATAAATTTCTCTCAAAAACAATTTCTGCTTCTAAATACTCTATACTCAGAAATACTTTCCACTCAAAAATACCTTTAAAAAAATACTCTTTTCTAAAAAATGCAAATTATTGCAGACTAATAATTAGTAAAT
>JAUESH010000006.1:2633121-2646533 GCA_032275165.1 Synergus magnus | reverse complement strand
TAAATTCAGTCTTGAAATTCCTCATCAGTAGTGAAAACTACGCTATGCGAGACATCGAGTAATAATTTAAACACTGCGTTAATCTTTAAAATGCAACTTGAAATAAACTTTAAAAATAAAAATATTATAAATGGCCGAAATTTTAAATTTCCGAAATTCAAGTTTATCGAATTATAAAATTTTTCATTTGTAAAATTAACAAATTATAAAAATAACAAATTCTTACATTCCCAAAATTTGAATTTTTCGAATTATAAAATTGCCGAAAATTTGTTTAATTTAAATAATTAGGTAAATTGATAATTAAATATTTATACATAAAATAAAATAAATGATAAAATTCGGACAATTATCATTCAGTACTTTTGGTTAGTCCCTTTTTTTAATATAAAAATATAAACTTTACAACAACAATATATAGTATATTATTATTTTTTTATCTCTTTTGTTATTGTAAAGTTTATATTTTTAACTCAAGTTGTGGGAATTGAGAGAAATCGTATAATGCGTATTTCAGACGTTCAAGGATGGTTCAAAGGGACGAAGAAGGAGTGGATGGTGCAGAAATACAGAAATGAGGGTCAAGAACAAACTAGCCGTTTGAGGTTTCGGTTTTACCAAGAACATTCATCAGCAAAAGAAAGCCGCGTTTAGAACGTTACTGATTTTATCGTACAAGTTATAGTAGATATTATCTCATTTCAAGGAATTTTCATAATTTCTGATTCATAATAAAATAATGGAATCCTACACAAAATAATTTCTGTCCGAATCAAAAAAAATTCCTATCCGAATTAATCTGTGCCAATCCGAAGTCAAAACAAAGACTCCTATCCGAATCAATCCGACCCAAATCGAAGTAAAAAATTCCTATCCGAATCAATAATGAAGTAAAAACAAAAATTCCTCTCCGAATGAATCCGAGCCAATCCGAAGTCAAAACAAAGATTCCTATACGAAACAATCCGAAGGAAAAAATTCCTATCCGAATCAATCCAAAGTAAAAACCAAAATTCCTATCCGAATGAATCCGAGCCAATCGGAAGTCAAAACAAAGATTCCTATCCGAATCTATCCGACCCAAAAAAAATCCGAAGTAAAAAAAATAAAAATTCTATCCGAATGAATCCGCGCCAATCCGAATTCAAAACAAAAATTCCTATCCGAATGAATCCGATCCGAACCGAAGTGAAAAATTCCTATCCGAATTAATCCGAGTCAATCCGATATCAAATAAAGATTCCTATCCCAACTAATCCGACCCAAACCGAAGTAAAAAGTTCCTATCCGGATCAATCCAAAGTAAAAACCAAAATTCCTATCCGAATGAATCCGAGCCAGTCCGAATTCAAAACAAAGATTCTTATTCATTCCAAACTGAAGTCAAAACAAAAATTCCTATCCGAATGAATCCGAGCCAATCCGAAGTTAAAACAAAGATTTCTATACAAATCAATCCGACTCAAACCGAAGTAAAAAAATTCCTATCCGAATGAATCGGAGCCAAACCGAATTCAAAACAAAAATTCCTATCCGAATCAATCCGACCCAAACGAAGTAAAAAAATTCGTTCGGATTAATTCGAATTCATTCGGATTGATACAGATTGAAAATTTTTTTTTGATAACCTTCGGATTCACTCGAATTGATTCGCATTGAAAAGTTTGTTCAGATACTCGGATTCATTCGGATTGATTCGTATTAATTCGGATTAAAAAATTAGTTCAGATTAGCTTGGTATTAATTCGGATTGAAAAGTTGGTTCGGATACTCGGATTCATTCGGATTGATTCGTATTAATTCGGATATAAAAATTAGTTCAAATTAGCCTGGTATTAATTCGGATTGAAAATTTGGTTCGGATAAACTCGTATTCATTCGGATTGATTCGGATTAACTCGGATTAATTCGGATTGAATCGGATTAAAATCTTGGTTCAGATTAGCCTCATTCGAATTGAAAGTGCAGATTAATTTGGATGGAAAAGTTAGTTCGGATTATATCTTCGCATTCATTCGGATAGAAACGGATTAAAAAATTTTTTTCGGAAACTAAATTTTTTAAAGAGAAATTTTGAATAAACGTTTTGAGGAGAAATTTTGAAAACAGTTTTCATGGGAAATTATAAACAAATATTCTGGAAAAATTTTGAAAATTTTTTTATTTTCGGGAATTTAAATTTTCGGGAAATTGAAAATTTGAGTACTTCATATTTTCGGGAAATTGAAATTTCGGTAATTTTCTATTTTCGTTAATAAACATTTTCGGTAATATTTTTTTTATTCGGCAATTTGAAATTTTGGGAATTTACATTTTTCGGATATTTAAATTTTCGGGAATTATTATTTTTTTCGGTATTTTTTCACATTCAGGATTTTGATTAATTTTCGGTAAAAAGATGTCACGAAAAAAAAAGAATTAAATTTAAAATGTAGAACTTTTTAAAATAAATAAATAAAATGAAACAAGAAATGTAAATAAAAGGAATACATAATCGGTATGTTTCTAGATTGTAAAACGTAAATTATTATTGCATCATTGGCGATTCTTGCATAAAGGTCAATCGTTCAATTCAAGCCCAATAATATTAATAAAAATCGATAATAAAATCGTCATCATTTCACATGTGCCGCAGCAGTTTCTCCGCGGCCTTGCCATTGATCGAGAGGTGTATAGTTGAATCAATCGAAAGTGGATCGACCCGTACTGGGAAACAGATTCAAGGACCCTGTCAGCCCAGGAAGTAATTTCCTTGATTCGTCAAATAGGTTGTGGCCATTTCTACCTCTTTTCATAAAAAAAAAAATATAGTTATATCTTCACACAAAGCACAAATCACAAATCTGTCATATTATCTGTATAAATTGTATATCTATATATAAAATGCAAATTAGAGCCTCGGAATCACTTCCGTTTTTTCCACAACTCAGTTCTGACGATCAAATCACCGAAGTGTGATTAATTGACTTCTTCC
Source organism: Synergus magnus (assembly GCA_032275165.1). Lineage (NCBI taxonomy): Eukaryota > Metazoa > Arthropoda > Insecta > Hymenoptera > Cynipidae > Synergus > Synergus magnus. The sequence goes on along the minus strand of JAUESH010000006.1, from coordinate 2,643,559 downwards.
TTAAAGGGTCAATCCACTAAATGGCAAATATATTGTCAGATAGTCCTACATATGTCAATTTCATTTTAATTCCCTCTCACTGCGCAGACAAATTTTTTAATGGAGTTATTTCATTTTTTTTTACTTCCTACTTCTGATCGCTCCTTCCTTTTCCTTTCCTTCCTTTTCTTTTTCCTTTTTTTTTTGTATGGGATACAAATTTGTGTTCAAAAATGAATCAGGAAGTTGAAATGGATTTCGCGATGATTACAATAGGAAAAAAATCTCAGACATTTCAATGACACATTTTTGTCGCGTCTCGAAAAATGGCAATATTTATAGAACTGGGCCCAAATCCGATTTGCGAACTTGGAGTGAGATTCATAAATATTTACAGCCTTGAATTGTAATCCTGAAAAGATTAGAAATTCAATTATGTTTACGTTTTTTTTTTTACTTTAGGTCATATAAATATTGAAAATAACAATGAGTAATGGGTTTTTTCAAAAAAGTATCCTTGATTTATTTTTCTTCGATTAATGCAAAAATTAATTTTTATCAAATTAACATGTAGTACTTATTATAATAGTCTTATATCTTATATCTCATATCTTTTCGCCGCGAAGTTAAAGCGTTCTGGATCACGTTTTACATTATGTTAACGGATGTGCAATAATTGTGCATTCCTTGAGTATTTTCTGTAATTCACACAATTGAAATTTTTTTTTTTTAATATTTGTATGGCGACATAAAATCTACGGAGCTCGAGTAACCTTGCTTTCTAACTGGAACTGCACAATATGTTTATAGTTTATACACTTCATACGTGTGCAGCTTCTTCCTTATCATGATTTTGTATCAATGATGTCTTGCAGAAAACCCCCAAGGCATCCCCATTCTATGCAATTTACATTTTCAATGTTTTTTACTAAAGCATCATACTTTTGATTATTTTCATTCATCAATTGATGACTAGTATCAATTCTTCCATGCTGTATACAAAAGATTATGCATTTTTACGTTTCTTCCTTATTACGCAGATAACAGTTTGTGTTTTTCAAAAATTCTCTGTTGAAAAAGTGTATGCTGTGAACGAAACATGGCAACACAACACAAATTCAACTCTGGAACATAAAGAACAATTCACGAAACATAAAGAAGTTCAAAAACTTGTGTATCACTATAACAATAGCATTAAACAAATAATTTACGCGGATGCTTGTCAGTACGACGTCCATTGTGTTCTATACGTTCATTAATAATGCACGTGTGGATTTGATAATAGCACAAAAGCATGTTTTTTTTCTGAGATAGCGCTGCAGATGATGATGAAGAGGGTAATGCATATGAAGGGTCCCGGGTAAAAACGATCATTGTCCACTTTTTGAAAAAAATGAAATAAGAGTTTCATCTTACAGCTTATTACATATATTTTAAAATTTTTTTTCTATTTGGTATTGTGGATAATTTACAAAATTGTATTATGATCATTTTTCCCCGTGACCCTTCATTATATACTGTCGCTGGTGTTCAGTGATCGAAAACCATGTGTCGATGTTTACAAATTGATGCAAATGCTCATAAATTCATACACATGCTGATAAATGCATGCATACACCATAAATTCACGCACATACTCAGAAATTGGTGCACATACTCAGAAACGCATGCACACTTATGAAAGCATGCCTATGACCTAGAGCGATTGTTCGATTTTCTTTTTTTCTCCCTCCATTTATTTTTTTTAATAATACATATCTTTTTTTTCTCTCCTCTCACATTCTGATTCCAGGATTCGAATCAAGGACTCCATCCTTGTTTACCGCAATTTATGAAATAGGAAACAGAACAGGAGGAAGCAACTTTAATTTCTGCATTTACTTTACGGTGTTTTTTTACATGATGATTTTCACGCTTTACATATATGCATATTGTCAGAATCATAGATAAGATTACCGATTTCTAGGATCTCTGATTAATCGATGCATTTTTTATTCACTCTCATCATTTCCTATGTTTTTTCTGGTAAAGATCTTGAAAACGGAAAATGGGCTTTTGAGAAAGTCTTGTCACTGTAATACTTTCCATGCTGATTCACATATGATACACAATTTGATCATATGATACACAATTGCAAAATTACTTTCGATTTATTACAAGTGCAATTACTTTCTGGAGATTGAATTATGTGAAGTGGATAAGTATTCACGTGATAATAAGAGGTTATCATCATAGCGATTGAGAATATATGACGCCCGATGTGTCATGACTGTTTCTACCCGTGCAGAAATTTATACATGGGCCTCAAAAGGGTCTGGACAGTTTTCCATACTTCTGATGTGGCCCTAACGTGGTAAACTGGCAAGGCCCAAACCAGGCTTGTAACGCTTTGGCAGACTATTGCCACACTTAGGGAAAACTGGCCAGGGTCTTGTCAGTTTACCCAAGAAATGCCCTAGTTAAATAAAAATTACTTTTCTACAAATTTAGAAACTTTATTCACGATTTTAACTTAATCTTTATAAATAGTAAGTAATAATAATAATAGTATAATGGTAATTAATATAATTGTCTTTCGTTTGCACGCTCTTTCCGTTACTTTTTCAGATATGTACATACATGCATAAAAAAAATTTTAAAAATAAAAATAACAACTGCATTCACATATTTCTATGTAGATTTCAATTCTTTTTCCATTGTGCTTTGATCCACTTTTGGATCCAAATTTTTTTTTTTAACACAAAATAATGGATAGAGTTCCAAATAGTTGAATTCTCCGATTTTCTTCAAACTCCGTATACTTATGTGTTTTGACGCGCTGATTACGAATATGATAGTAAAAATTTGCGACAAGGCGATTTTCATGGTGAAACTGTGAAAAAACCATACAAATCATGGTTTTTGCGTTTATCTAAGCCAATACGCACAATATCGCCAAAATATTCTCAACAAAAGTTGTAGATCTCATCGAGTTACACATTTTTTGTTTCAAAAATTTTTATCTGCAAGTGATAGTTTTCGCGAATAAAAATTGTAGATCTCATTGAGATACACATTTTTTGTTTGAAATACTTTCTTCTGCGAGTGATAGTTTTCGAGAAAATTAGTGATACTTCTGATGAAATGTAACAAATTTCAATGCAAGAAGCGACAGGTCTTTCTCCACCGTCGGCGCTTATAGTACTTACGGACATGTGTTTCTTGCGTGGATTCATTATTTTCGAGGTTAAATAATAATGAAAAATAAATAAAATTAAAAAAAAAATAAATAAAATAAATAAAATAAAAAAAAAAATAAATATATTTACATATTCCTATGTAGATGTCAATTGTTTTTCCATTGTGCTTCGTTGGGAAACCGATGGAAAAGAAAATAAAAAAATGAAAATGATAAAAATATTAATAAAAAAAAAATAAAAAAACAAAAAAAAATTTTTTTAATAATAAGTACATTTACATATTCCTATGTAGATGTCAATTGTTTTTCCATTGTGCTTTGATCCACTTTTGGACAAAAATTTAATGCCTTGGGATTTAGAGTGTCCCTTTTTATAATAAAAAAATTTAAATAAAACAAAATTAAAAGTAATGTGAATGTCAATGTCAATGGAAAAAATAATTTCCTATATAGATGCGAACCCACATATAATAACGCATAAATCACTTCTTATACTCCCTCTCAGCGTTTTATCATTTTTAGTATGTCAAGTACTGACTGGAAATAAACCAGGTGAAAACTTTTTTAAAGCCTTTCTATTTCAGATATTCAAAATTATTATTATTTTTTTAATAAAAAAGCGTCTTTTCATCTTGAAAATCGTTCAGCGCTAGAAAATCGCTTCAATAAATAAGAAGAAATGTTTACTGAGCGTTTTATAGTTATTAGTTTTGCGTTGGTGCAGGTCGAGGACAACAAATCTCCCGCTTCTTTTTATCACAGTCATTATCATCACCATCATCAATCGTCTTTTATTTTATTTTAAGTGCACTTATTGCCGTCAGGAATATAATAATGTAGGTCGCCTCCGGCGGAATCGATTCTAAAATTCATAAAGAGCATAAAGTAAAGACTGGATGAGTTATATGAGAACATAACATTACTTCTCGATAATTCTTCGACCTCCTTCTAATTAAAAATAATTAGAAATAATTATTTCTCATTAAGGTATAACGACCCACGTGTCTCACGTCCACTTCTTTTTTAAATCCGATCCAGCTGTGACATTCTTAACCTTAGATCAGCAATTTTTCTATTTTCTTCATCTGAGGACTTCCTTTAGTTTTTTTTTTTTTTTAATTTTTTTAATTTAGTAATTCATTCTATTTTAAATCTAATTAAGCAATTGATTAAAGTAATGGAATTTATCTGATTCAGATTAGGCGAAAACTAGTCTGACTTTCACTTATATATCCAGATTTACATGTTTTTGTCGATTTTTTTGATTGTTTTACCTTGGAACTTACAGAATCGCTGAAAAGATATAGATTTAAGTTTATAGACTGAATACATGTTTAGTCGTAAAAGTTCCTTATTGGTAAAATCATGTAAAATCATGAAAATTTGAATTTCATTATTTCTTCAGTCTTACGTATTTTTTGTGGATATCATGGCAAAAAACTTATTTTATTTGCTCTGGTTTTTTCATTGCCCTGTCAGAAAATGTTTATGGATGAAATGTTGACGCATAAAGCTTTGGGGAAAAAAAAAATGTAAAAAGGTAGGAAAGCGTTGATCGTTATTTAATTTTGAAACTTCCTCCCCCTTCCCTTCGCGGATAAAACTCAAGCGGCGCTTGCGATTCTCTCAGTATAAATGCAGAGTCGCACGCGAAATTCTCTCAGTGCCAAATGAAAAAACACCGCCGCAAATCTGCGACCGAAACATTCAGTTTTAGCGCCAACACGTGTCCCGAAAAAATTTCCGGTGTTTAAATTTATAAAAATTAAAATTTTTTTTTTTCTTCGAAACCACGATTTTGAAAAGTGATTTTCGGTGATTATAATGTCAGTGTTAGGACTAAAAATTGAAAACTTGTGGGGAAGGATGAGAAAAATTTGGAAATGAAGGTGGACTGAAAATTGGTGAAGAGAAAAGAGACAAAGTGACGAAGAAAGGAGAAAGAAGATAAAAGAGAAAGGAGAAAGAAGTGTTAGGAAATAAAAAAGTGATATTAGAATAGAAAGGAATAGAAAGGAGAAAAACTTGAACACTTCTGTGATTAAAGATTTTTAAAATTTTTACATAATTTTTTTTTTTTTATTTTTTTTTTATTTCCAAAACGAAGGGAAATAAAAGTGTTTTTCGAATATGGATTTTTTTATGATTCCTGATTACCCAGGAAGTATAACAGCAGAATGTGATGTTATTTTTTCAAATGGATTACCTAATCATCTTCCGGAATTTGAATGGTACTTCTTTATAAACCAACCCGTTGATTAGCGGCGAGCTCGGAAAAATTTTCCGAAGAAAAAAGAGGATTTTATCATTTTCGATCAGGTGAGCTATTTATTTTTTTGTGATTTTTTTTAATCCACATAATAAAAAGATCGACTTGAGAAGTGATTTATTTTTTCCAAAAAACTGTTCGTTATCAAAAAAAAAAAAAAAAAAAATGTTTTCATCTTAAAAATACTTTTACAGCAAATTCGCAACTAAATCAAATTAGAGTTCCTTGACCTAGGTTTTAGTCCGTTTTTTCTTGCCTCGAGTGCCTGGAGCTATTTTTATTCAAGATTTGGCATCTGGACAGTAAACCGAACAAAACAAATAGAAACTTCCTTCCTGGCAAAAAAAAAATATTGACAAATTGAACTTGTTTTCTACTCTCGCAAGAAGTGATGCAAGAAAATAGAAAAAAAAATTTACTATCACAATTGTCGCCTACGATTACTGTTACCTGCGAAGTAATTTTACACCTTAGTGGTATAAGCGTATGGTTTAGTTTGCTCCATGGACTAAAATCGTTTAGACTCATTAGGGTGAAAGGAAAAAGGGAGGAAAAAAATTTTTGTCATTTGCAACACTTTGTTACTTTATATCATTCATCATTCTCACATTTTATGTTTATCCGGCATCATAAAAGAAAAATCATTTTGTTCGAAGGGCAAAATGGCAATAATAATAATAATAATAATAATAATAATAATAATAATAATAATAATAATGATAATAATGATAATAATAATACTTAATAATAAATATACTTCATATTTATTTACTTTCTTTATTTATACCTTGTTATCATTGCTCGTGCCAGTTTTCGCGCTTTACCCCTGGACCAGAATAGAATCGGAGAAAATATTGTCATTCAAGACTTTCGGTCAAAAAACAAGTTAAAAAAAAAAAATTATCCGTGCCAAAAATTGGGCCAATTCCAGACCGGAAGTGGATATTCAAGTTTCTATTCTTGGGACCACTGACAATTCCCGAAAAATAAAATTCCCGACACTGTAAAATTCCCGAATAAATAATTACCGAAATTAAAATTTCCCGACACTGTAAAATTCCCGATATTAAAGAAATGTCCACAATGGAACTTTCACAGAAAAAATTATTTTAATAAATAAATAATTTAAATAATATTTTTTTTTTATAATTATTCTGTTCTTTAAAAATATTTTTCAAACATTTTTAGATATCTTTTCGGGAATTTTCCATTGTCGGGAATTTTCCATTGTCGGGAATTTTTTATTTTTAGTGTCGGTAATTTTATATTGTCGTTAAATTTCGGTTTGCAATTTTATATTTTTGAGAAAATATAAATCAATATTTATTATATAATATTTATTCTCAAATCGAAATTAAAATTTTCCGATTTATAAAATTGCAAAAAAATATTTTAATTTAAATTATTAGGAAAGTTAATTATTATATAAATATTTACAATTTATTAATTAATTTTAGGGGTCCCGTAAATTTACCGAAATTTAAAATTCCCAAAATTGAAAATTTCCGAAATAGAAAATCCCCAAAAGAAAATAATAATAATAATAATAATAATAATTCCGGAAATTGAAATTTCCCGACATTAAAAATTCCCGAAATTTTTGTTTAAAATTTATTTCCAAAATTTTTAAGAGAAATTTTGTACAAAAGTTTTGAGTATAAATTTTAAACAAAATTGTTATTATTTAAATTATTTATTTATTAGATAAATTTTTTTCGAGAATTTTTTATTGTCGGGAATTTTACAGTCTCGGGAATTTTATATTGTAGTCAATTTTCAATCGGGAATTTTACAGTGTCGGGAAATGTTAATTTCGGTAATTTTATAAACTGTCGGGAATTTTCTAGTGTCGGGAATTTTATATTGTCGGTAATTTTATAATGCCGGAAATTTTATTTTTCGGTAATTATTTATTCGAGAATTTTACAGTGCCGGGAATTTTATTTTTCGGCAATTTTCTGTCGTCCCTTTATAATGCCGGGAATTTTATTTTTCGGTAATTATTTATTCGGGAATTTTACAGTGTAGGGAATTTTATATTTCGGGAATTTTCAGTCGTCCCCTGTTCTTCGCCTGAAAAATATAAATGTTGTAATCCAGAACTCGAAATTGAGATAAAAAAATTAATCATCGTTGAATCGTGAAAGTATAGGAATTGCCATGAGAAAAAGAAAAGTCGCTGACAAAGGCCAATGAATTCACTTTAGCAAGTTGTGAGTCACAAAGCAAGACTCGTATTCTTCAAATATTTTGTTTCTTCAACTGCAGTGATTAATCGACATTTCATTCCGGAATTATTCACTTGTATTATCAGAGTGAATGAAAAATTTCATTTTGTAAACAAAAAAATGATTTCGTTCTGTTCAATATATTTTATAAACATAAACTGACTCGTTACCAAATGATTTTAATAGAAAGATACTTTTAGATTCTTTGAAATTAATGTTTTGTATTTAATTTATAGAAAACTAAATGACTTTCTTTTAAACATAATTAAAAAATAATTTTCATTCTTTTGTAAAGTCTTTTGATCGCTTTCATAAAATTCCGGAGACCTGATTATGAGGAACGTCACTCTGAAGATAATTGCCTTGTTTAAAGAATATTCACGCAGCTATTTATTTATCAGCACAAGTTTTAAGTTTTTCATTATATCTCTAATTTTTAATTTTTTTCCTCTGCTTTTTAGCTGATGATCGACGCTTTTTGAAACACGATGATAAAACGGCTGAAATACTGGTGGAAAGTTATTCGCACAGAAGACTCGAAAGGTGTAAGGAGATTTTTATTTTTCCTCCATTTTTAAAAATATTTATTTAAAATTTAAGCTTATATTGCTTTTTATTAAATTAAAAATGATGAGAAGTGCTTCAAATTGGAATACATGAAAAATTTAATAAACCTCTGGTCTCAAAATTAAAAACATACTTCATCTGCGAGTAGATCAAGTCGTGTATAGTCAGCCCGGCAAAATCATTAAATAAGAAGAAAGAAAATCATATCCAAAACTTTCTTTATTAAAAATGTTTTATTAAAAACAAAACTCGAAACTTCAAAATGTATAGACTTCCACAAAAATGATTAATTAAAGAATGAAGTGAAGATTTTAATGTGAAGATATTTAAAAATCCAATAATTACGGTACAATCTGAAGCAAAAAAAAAACATAAATACAGTTTTTCTTTAAAAATCGAAAGCCGTTATTCAGCTTCGAGGCGTGACGATTTCAAAAAGTTCAATTCTTATCCCAAGGTCGGATCAATCGATTGGCGTTAAACGTTTCTGCAGATTTGTTTAATTTATGCATGTCGCCAATTATCTTCGTCCATCGCACTTCTGGAACAATCGTTTCCCTTTTCCTCTCCATACATCGAAGGACAAATTGCATACTGCAAACTGCAATTTGTATAGCGGAAAATATTTGTCTGGAGAACAACATTTACTTTATGCATTCATTTCGCTATCAATCCATTAATCATGTTGATTGGTTTTCTTAATGTAAAACCCCACTGATTAATTTTTTTTCATTGCTAGGTGATTGCCGGATTGGCAGCCCACTCGGGACAAATTTCCGTGGGACTTTCACAAGGGTTCAGTGCAGTTTTAATCCCGAAATTGTTGGAAACGAATTTTGCGACTGTATCAGAATGTTCGTGGATTGCATCATTAGGAGTCATTTCAAATCCCCTGGGAGCTTTAATCGCCGGGGTTATGGCTGAGTTTTATGGAAGAAGGTCTGCAATTGTTCTTGCAACTTTGCCTCATGTCGCTGGCTGGCTTGTTATTGCTTTTTCCACTAGTGTTCCTCTTCTTTACGCCGGAAGATTCATCAGCGGAATTGGCACTGGAATGGCCAACGGCCTCTACCTTTACGTCAGCGAGGTTCGCTTTTTCTCCAGATTTCAATATTTTTTAATATTACAATGTTTGTAATATTTTCATTTTTTTTAAATTTTTATTTTAAAAAATTTTATTTTTAAATATTTTTTTTTTTTAATAGGCTGCAGCCCCTCATCAGAGAGCTTGGCTGGCGAGCTTAGGACCTGTTCTAGTTTCATTTGGAGTGCTAATGGCATACAGTTTAGGAGCCATGACCACGTGGCAAAAAACGGCTGCCATAAGTGTGGGACCCGCCATTTTGTCCTTGGCACTAACGAGGTAAAATTATTTTTAACACATTTAGAAAAAAAAAATACGGAGCTTTAATTAATTTTTTAGTTACACGGAGAGAAATAAATATTAAGTGTTAATATCTGGATATTAAATCGTAATAGATCTGCTATTTAACTGTGGGACGTCTATCTAGATATTCAGATGTAATATCCCCAGATATTAAGCTTTTAATATCCGAGATATTAAATTTAAATATCTGAGATATTAAAATTAGAAGAAGAGATTTAAAAACCTGTAATATCTTGGATATTAATGTTTAATATCCTTGGTGTTACATTTAAAAATCTCAGATATTAAAGTGAAATATCCAAGATGATGAAGTGTATTATCTAGAATACTACTGTCTATTATATGAAATTTTAAACAGTAATATCTTATATCTTTGAAACAACTATCTACGGTACTAGGATTTGTTTATAATTATATTCTTAATTTAAAATGAATCAAAATTATATAAATCAAATCAAAATTAATAAAATAATTAATTTTGGTCGACATTACATTGATAGATCAGTCAAAATGACTCATTCAAATTAAGAAGACATATGTACATACATATATAAATAAATTTTATAAAAAGCAGTAAACAATTAAACATTTTTATTAAAAATTAAAACACAATTTTTTTAAAGGATTATTCATCAGAGTCTGTGACGACGTATATTTTCCCATTGGAGTGCTTGTATCTAAGTACCGGACGATACTTATGTAAATCTATTTGCTTAACAAACTGAGTTCTTTTAGTTTGAACAACCTCGTAAGCGAAGAAATGTTCACAAAATGATATTGTTTCCAAAATTGTACAGGAAAATAAAACATTTTCGGTTCGATGAGAAGTC
>JAUESH010000006.1:2619998-2633021 GCA_032275165.1 Synergus magnus | reverse complement strand
TAATAGAATTTTAACTTATAAAAATGTCCATTAGATCGAAATTAATGAATCTTGATAAAAATAAAAATTAATTAAATTAATATCTCTAAAAAGGCGATATATTACGCGTTAATAGCTAGATGTTATGTGATAATATTCTGATTTTTAATATCCAATTCTTAATATCCAGTTTTCTCCGTGTATAATTAATTTTTTAAATTTTAATCAATTTTTTTTTTTTTAATAGGATATTGCCGGAAACTCCAGCATGGCTAGCAGCAAGGGGCCGAATAGAAGAAGCGAAGGAATCTCTTCTCTGGCTTCGAGGACCAGGTTTATCAGCCGATACAGAGCACCGAGAACTATCGGAAGCAAATGCGAAGCGAGACCTGCCTGAAAAAAATATTTTCAAGTCGATGGACGCCTCCAAAATCTGGAAGCCATTTGTTATACTCTTCCTGTTTTTTGCTCTTCAGCAACTTTCTGGAATTTATGTTATACTTTTTTACGCTGTCACTGTGCTCAAGGACATTGGAGTTAGTGTTGATGAGTACCTTGGAAGCGTTGGGATTGGCGCCGTTAGGTTGTTAGCTTCAATTCTCGGCGCAGCTTTAGCTAGAAGTTTAGGTAGAAAAACATTGGCTTGTGCGAGTGGACTCGGAATGGCGCTTTCTGCCCTCGGAGTCGCCTTGTCTGTTCGGTAAACATTTTTTAATAAAAAAAAAAAAAAAAAAAAAAAAAAAAAAAAAAATTGAATAAAAAATAATTAAAATTAAAAATTAAAATATAACACTAAATTTTTAATTTTTCAGATTTAACCTGCCATCTTTGATTCCTCTGACTTGTGTCGCAAGTCACGTGGGATTTTCCATGATAGGCTACCTCACCTTGCCGTGGGTAATGACCTCCGAGCTTTACCCTTTGAGACTTAGGGGAGTTTTTGGGGGACTGACGACCAGCATTGCTCAACTTTTAACATTTGCTGCTGTTAAAACTTACCCTGACATGAGTTCTGTTTTTGGACTCGAAACAACTATGTGGACCTTCAGTGTTGCTGGCTTATTAGGTAAAAACTTAAAAAAAAAAAAAATTTACAAAAATTTTTTTAATTAAAAAAAATTAATTTAAAAAAAATTTTTTTAATTAAAAAAAAAATGTAATTGAAATATATTATGCAACGAAATTTTGTTTCGATTTTGAAGGTGCTGTCTTCGCAGTGACAACACTTCCAGAAACACGAGGCCGTAGCCTGGAGCAAATAGAAACTGGATTTTCGAGCGACTCCTCCTCGAAATCAAAATCGTCAATCGTCACTGAATCGAAGAATGTGACATTGAAGAATTATACGATCATATCAGAGGACAAGTATTCTAATATGATAGCCAATGCCTACGCCTACGATAATTTCTGTCTCGATTTGACTTTCGACGATATCGAAAAAAATCACCGAGCAGAGAATAATAATTTTGGAAAAGATCCGAGATATGAAATTAGCTGCATTGCTGTGGAAAAGATTTACCTCTAAATCACATAAAAACTATAAAAAGTGAATCAAGAAAAAATTAATATTTACAATTTTTCAATTAAAAATATTTTTTAAAATATTTTTTAAAATATTTTTAATGAAGAAAGCAATGGAGAATATTTTGATTGTAAATATCTTTCGATTAAGGATATTTATTTGCACACAAATCAAAAGTCGAGATTTAGATTTTATTATTATTTTTTTTTTTTCGTTAAGAGTAGGAAACCATCCAGTATTATAAACATTCCTATAATTCTGTAATATATAAAAAAAATTAAAGAGCTGATCTCTTTGTAAATATGTACAGTCAAAATGTTGACAAATGTTATTTTTTGTTTGCTGTGAGCCTTCAATTTTTAATGTAGGATAATTTTTGTAACGAGTGTGTATTTAGACCTAGTATGATCGACGAATAAAGTGTATTATTAATTTATAGAAAAATAAAAGAAGTTTTTATTCTAAACTCCGAATAAAATAAAAAAGACAAAATTGAATTTTGTAGCATTCTGTTTTATTTACGTACGAATTTATATAATTACAATATAATACAATCTCATGTGTTTTATTACAATAATCTTCCATTGAGGATCAAATTATTCGCTCACTGAAATCATCGAAAAAAATTCAAAACCGATTTATCAATAGTCCTGAATTATTCATTTTTTTACTATTGTATTTTATTTATTATCTAAAATCGATTTTTGAAAAAATTACTGTTTTAATGTTTTAAAATTTATTTTATTTTTTATTCTTCCGCAGCTTTCAAATTCGAAGAAATAAAAATTTGAAATAAAGAAGAAATCGATTTTGAAACCTACATGATAAATTTGATGACCTAAATTAATTTCTAATCGCATTGCATTTCGTATTTATCATACATTTCGATTTTCAAGACCGTTTTGAAAATTCAAGTCGAAAAAAAATCCATTCGTTTTTGGAGATTTAATCAGACTTCAGAAAGATGGCCATAAAATTTCATTTTCGAAATTCTTGATATTTCCTTGATCATTTTTTCAATTTTCCTAATCATTAATATTTAAGGGTGTTGGAACCAAATTTTAAACTCAAAATTCGAATTTTTCATTTTACTTTTTAGAACTTGATCCAATCAGCAGTGTTGCCAATCATAATAGACAGTGTTGCCAATCTTAACAGTGTTACCAATCACAGTTGACAGTGTTGCCAATACCAAATGTTCGGGGTTTCCCGCGCTTGCTAAAAATTTTATACAATTCCTAAGATTACCATTAAAAAGAAATTTTTATTATTCCAATGAGTTATTTAAAGTTCATCTCAAAGAAAATTCCTGAATTTTGTAACTTTTATTTTGAAATCCTTGACTTGAGAAATGATAAAAGGTCTTGAAAATTCGCAGCCTATTCATTCGGGCAGTTAAGGCTCTTCTGTAAATTTCTATGAAAATAGCTATCGATACTTATTGCGCATTTTCGGTTAAATATAATTATAATACACTCTTTACAGAGCGAAAAAGTGTAAATTCACTTTTTAATTTACACCAATTAACTAGAGATATTACCATCCCTAAATACAAAAGGAATAAAATATATTATATGTACTATTCTAAAATCTCTTTGCTTTATATTACGGAGATTACAATATAAATTATAAATATTCCTTAATCTAAAATCTATGGTAATTTAAGTATCGACTTTCGGTTTAAAACTTTTAGTTGCTGACTTTAAGAATTCAAGCACCGATTTTTAAGATTGGTACTAAGCTGAAATTAATATTTAAGTTAATAATATTAAATAATTGGTATATTAAATATTTTGCCTAAGTAAACTGTCGATAAATTATACTCCTCATTAAATTCTTCCTAAATGAAATTCTTTTCTAAGCTATGGAATCTTCATTTTTTTTTTAAGTTCAATAAGATTGAAGCTTTAAAACTTGGAAGCTTCGCATCTCTATATTTCCTAAATTAATTTTCTAAATTAAATTGCTAAATTAAATACCGTCTAGATTAAATAATTGCTAGTTTAAGTAATAAATTATTTAGTGCACTGGTTACTTATTTTAGCGAATTTTTTTAAGTAGGCGATTATCCGATACTTCTCAAAAATGCAAAATAAATAAGTTCTAGTATTTTTCAACTATTTCGTGGACTATGCTTATTTGCAAAAAAAAGCTGCAGCAAATTTTGTACCATTATTCACATTTGAAGTTTCAAGTATTCACTGCAGAGAGTATCGATTCAACAGAGTCTTCCCTTTCTTACAATTAATCAAATTTGAAATAAAAAATCAAGTTTCCTTTCCTCAAATTTTATTTCAACTCATTTTTGATACTTATTTTAATTAAACTTTAATTCAGTTCATTTTAAGTATCAAGTTAATTATTTTTAAAATTAATCTCTATTTGAAGAAAAGAAACTTGACCGATTTACATTTCTGAATTCTATTTACAATTAAAAATTCACAGTTTTTCATTCTTCCTAGCAGTCAAACGATTATGCATTATTTCCTCATAGATTTTCACTTTTCATTTGTTCATTTCTTACTTATATTGTCATACTTGTGCTTTTTTGAATCTTTTTTTTCATTTTTGCTGGCAGTAACAAAAAAATGAGATTCTTTTTCGAGTTTTTTTCAAATTAAAATCCTTCGAAAATTTAAACGCTCAGTTTCCTCTCTTTCAATTTCTTAATGAGAAAGCCTTACAGTTATTCTGAGTATTAAACCCGTAATTTCTAAATCTTGAATCATCCAAAGCAATGCTTATAAATTTTGAAATATTTGGCACGAAAAATAAACTATCTAATATCAATTGCTACAACTAAATCAAAAAAACAACCAGCTTTTGATGTCTTTCCATAAAATATAGAAAAATCTCCACTCGATGATAAAAAATTCCTCGTTATCTGAAATAAAAAATGATACATTTCTTTAAATTCCAGTAAAACAAAATATGTTAACAAAAAAAAAAAAAAAAAAACATACTCACTGCTCGTAATGTCTATTTAATTGAACATCAGTTTTTCCATTTGTTTCTGGAATCCGCGTCGTTTTTTCCACGAGTATATCAATTAACGAATTAATCTCACAGTGAGCGGAGTAACAAATAGTTGGACTTTTTGGATCCATGGAATTATTTTCAGCGTCCAAAGTTAGGCGATCTTGTAAAATTTTTACGCAGTCATCGTGGCCTCTTCTTTTTGCTAAATATAGAGGCGTTTTTCCTTTCTCTTCCTTGATATTTACGTCTGGGTAAAATCGAAGAAGTAGATGAATGATGTCCCGATGTCCGTGATAAGCCTATAAATAATTTTATATAATTTACTTTTAATAAAAATCTATATTTAAAGTCTCTTCATTTTACTACCCCTTTGTCACGCCTTTTTATTTTGACTGTATCCTTTAACTAAAGCTTTTTGCCTTGATTGTATCATTTTTTTACTTTTTAATTTGACTGTACATTTTGGCCGGAAATTTTTGCCCAGACTGTACTTCTTCGCCACGTTTTTTTGCAGGGACTGTACCTCTTGATCCGCCCCCTTTCATTTGGCCACGCCCCTGTTGGACCTTAGCCACTAATATATTGTACAGTCAAAGAAAAAGGGCGTGATCAAGAGGTACAGTCAAAGAAAAAGGGCGTCATCAAGAGGTACAGTCAAATAAAAAGGGCATGATCAAGAGATACAGTCCAAGCAAAAGGGAGTAGCGCAGGAGTACAGTCTGAGCAAAAAGTGCCGGCCAAAATGTACAGTCAAATTAAAAGGCGTGGCTTAATGGTACAATTAAGGTAAAAAGTTATACCTAAAAGGTACAGTCAAAGTAAAAAGACGTAGAAAAGGGGTACAGTCAAAACAAAAAGTCTCGATTCTTGAAAAAGCGACAGCGGCGAGGTCTTTTTATAGTATAGAGAGATTTTTTACCGCTAAATGTAAAGGTGTGAGTGAAGGTGAAAGGAGAACTTCATTCAATGAAGACGACGAGCCAGATCGCTGATAAGTTTGTAAAAGAATTTGGATCGTCTGTTGATTTCCGCCCACAGTTGCGTAATGAATTGCAGCAAAATTATTTTTGTCTCGCAAAAATGGATCTGCTTTGTGGTCGATTAAGTACTGGACACATCTGGAAAATTCCGATCATATTTTTATTTTTTTTTTTTTAGTTAAAAAATTTTTAATATTTTTTTTTGGGTTCTAAATTTGAAATACTGACTGAGCACAGGATTCAGCCGGATGAGAAGCCGCAGCAGCAAAGTGCAAAGGAGTCACTCCTTTCGCGTCTTTTGCATTAGGGTCACTACCGAAACTTACAAGAGTAAAAATACAGAGATAATGTCCTTGGCTCGCCGCATAGTGAAGAGGCAATCTATCTTCGTCGTCAGTCTTTCGAAAATCAGATCCACTCGAAAGCAAAAGGTCCAGGCAGTTTACTGAACCCTGAAAATTTTCACAATTTTTTTAATATATGCTATTTCAGTTTTGTACGTTATTTTAATAGTAATCAACGATTTTATTCAGATTTTGATTATGTTGCCTACCTTGAAGGCTGCTAAATGCAAAGGCGTTCTGCCCCTCGCATCTTTAGCATCAATATGCCGAATATCTACTTGCAGCAATTTTCTACAAACCTGCAAAAAAAAAATTTAATATCATTTAGACTATTACTTTTTTTAAAAAATAAATTGAAAGAATCTTCCTTACTTCAATGCGACCTTTCAAGCAACTGAAGTGTAAAGGCGTTTGTTGTGAAGAATTTCTAGAAGAAGGCGAGGCTCCGTGTTCCAAAAGCTTCATCGTCAAACATTCGTGACCGTACCTACGATAAAAAAATATTAGGTTTTATTAAAAAATTTATAATACATTTTTTTTTTATTTTTGTTACCAAGCTGCAAAATGAAGAGCAGTGTTTCCATTATTGTCCTTAGTTTCTAGCAAAGCCCCCGCATCCAATAAACTTTTCGAGTGAGTGAATCTTCCATGAATAGCAGTCATATGCAAAGGAGTTCGGCCGATGGCAGATAGGACATTAATTTGTGCTCCTGCTTGCAGTAGAATTTCGAAACAATGCGCGCCGTTTGAACTCGCAGAAGATATATGTAAAGGTGTTTGACCCTGAGAATTTCTCGCCTCTGAAAAATAAAAATTCGAAGCAATTTAATTTAAGGTTGTTGGATCCAAATTTTAACCTCGGAATTCAAATTCCTCATTTTACTCAACAGATATTAAAAATAAATATTTCTTCGCTCTGTAGCACTGTTCACTTTATAAATTGAAATTTGTGTACAGAGCGAAAAAGTATATAATTTTAATACCTTTTGTGTAAAACGAAGAATTCGCTAATCTCAAAATTCCACTTTTTCATTTCACAAAAAAAAATTTTTAATTCTACATTTTTTCGCTCTGTATGCATATTTCTATTTAAAGAGTGAATATCGCTACAGAGCGACAAAATATCTAATGATAATATTCGTTGAGTAAAATATAGAATTCGAAGTTTGAGATTAGAAATTGGATCCAACACCCTTAAAGTCAATAAAAAAATGTAAATATAATTTCTCCTGTGCTTTACCAATATATGCTCCATTGCTGATTAATTCTGTGAGGGAATTCGCCTGACCATTTAAGCATGCAACGTGCATAGGAGTATTTCCATGAAATGTTCGAGCATTGATATCCGTTTCCGCTTCAATCAAAAGTTTCATGCATTTTATTCTCCCAGAAGCCACTGCTGCGTGTAATGCTGTGTATGAATCACGATCCTGTAAAAATATTTAAAAAATATTATTTTTAAAATAATTTATTTAATTTATTATATTTAAAAGTATTTGTTTAAGAAGTCTCACTTTTGCGTCGACCTGGGCCTCTTTTTCAAGTAAAATTTCCACGATATTGTCGTACCCCATGTGCGCTGCTAAATGCAAAGCCCTTCTGCCGTTTTTGTCACCCTCTTCGATTAAAGATTTATTCTGACTCAAAAGAAATTCCGTCATGCTTTCGTGACCATTAAAAGCAGCATGATGTAAACACGTTCTTCCCTCGCTGTAAAGGCAAATTTTATTATTTCAATTTCTCAAAAAACCTTATTAGAATTGTTTAGACTCATACAAATTTAATTTAAAATGTATAAGTGAGGCAGTTTACACCGCAGTAAGTAACCAATCAAGAGCGCTTTATCCCCTCCTCTTCTCCCCCTCCATTTGGCTTCTGATTGGCTACGAACCCAATGGAGGGGGAAGTAGAGGGGGTAAAGTACTCTCGATTGGTTACGAAGTATAGTAACTAATTTTTAAATTCTAATCAATTTTCGAACCTTTTAGAACCAATTTTCGAAAATTACGAACCTATCTTTGGCATTAATATTCACAAACGGCATCAAGTGCTTTGCACAATGAACAGAATTATTAGCAGCTGCAATATGAAGTGGAGTTTGTTGATTGCAATCTTTAGCATCAGCCTGAGACTTGTATTTCAAAAGAACAGTAACCGTTGCTCGGTTATTGGAATAACAAGCCTTGTGCAGTGGAATTTGACCAGATTTGTCCTTTTTATTCACGTCGGCGCCCCTCGATATTAAGATTTCCACAATTCGAACGTCGCCCCTAGAAAGAAGCCAAAATAAATTTAAGGCTGTTGGACTCAGGGTTGCAAAAATGGTTAATTATGCATTTTCAATTACTTATTACATAGAAGAAATTGTAATTATCCTCAAAATAATTAATAAGTACACAAGAAAATTGTAATTATACTGTAATTAATTATAATATATAATTAATTTGAGTGCCCTCTTGGTTCTCTTTTTGTTTCTTTCTGAAAATTTGTATTTGGTACACTCAAAAAAGATTATTATTATTATTATTATTAATTAAAATGTAATTAATTATAGTGTAATTACAATTTTTCTATTTTCTATTAATTACTCTAGTAATATAATTATAAATATAATTAATTATTTACAACCCTGGTTGGACTCAAGTTTTAACTTCAAAATTCTATTTTTCCATTTCAGTCAAGAAATATTACAAATAGATATTTTATCGCTCTGTACACATATTTATATTTGAAAAATAGGTATCACTACAGAGAGAAAAAATATCTACCTAAAACATTTGTTATGTAAACTGAAGAAATCGAAATTTGAAGTTACAACTTCAATTTAAGTCTTTTAATTCGACTCAGTAAGACGAATATAAATTAGTATCGTATAAAAGATGTACAGTATGTATAGGGATTCGAAAAATCCTTCCGGATCCAAAAAAAATCAATGATCAAACGGCGATATTCAAAATTTGTCTTTATTTATAATATTCTTCATCTTTCTACTTTTTCATAATATGAGAAAATGTATTACTTTATATATTTATTATACAATACATCCAGTACAGAGGAAAACAATATTTAATTATAATATTTGCTAATTAAACTGAAAAAATATAAATTTAAGGTAATAATTTAAAATAATTCATAAATATATAAAATAATTTAATGAAAATTAAATTACAATGTTACCTGTACGCTGCAGCGTGTAGAAGCGAACGATTTTCGGAATCTTGCCAATTGATATCCTCATCTTGTAACATAGATTGCACCCCCTCAAAATTTCCTCGGAAAATCGCTTGCAGCAAAGGTGGCTAAAAAATAAAAAAAATGATGAGAATCATTTTTATTTATTTTTAAATTGAACGATTTTTAATTCAATGGAAAGTAATTGTAAATTAAATTGAAATTCAATATATAAAAAATTGACAACATTGTCGTCAAAGTTGCCAACATTTTCTTCATTAACATTTGGAATATTGTCGTCATTAATATTGGCAATACTGTCCTAAAAAATAAAGAAACAACCATATAAACAAAAGATAAAACCAAATTACAATAAAACAAATCGTATAACAATTCATTGAATATTGTGTAGGTATTATATTAAATTTATTCAATACAATTAAATTCCTAATTTAAAAAATTCGAATTTCAAAAAAAGGCTATTCAATAATTATGCAAATGATGCAGAAATGTCAAAAATATTCAATAGAGACAGAAAATAACCTACCTCGTCATAAAGTTGATTTTCACTCATCGTTCGGATTTAAAAAAATTCTAAATTCACTAACCGATTTCTAACTATCAAATTTTCTTTAAAAAAAAAAAAATCTTAAAACCCGAAGTAATCAGTCTTGAAAAATTGTTCTAGATTATCCTCATTTTGTTGACAGATTGTGTCAGCTGAGCTGTCAAACTGACAAGACTTTCTCTTATTTCTCGACTGCATTTTACCCTTCAACTTTCATCATCTTGATTAAAATCACTAGATTAAAACCAAGAATTGAAGACACTTCTTTACTAAATTTATAGACGAAAAAAAAAAACTATTTTATTGATAGAAATGCGGTTTTTGGGCTAAAAAAAGGTTAGAGAGACAAAGGATTAAAGTTGGTGGAGTTAGAGGAACGGGACGTCCACTAATCGATTTTCAACTCGAAAATTCGACCTATTCTGAAGGTTATGTCTGAAATTTACTTTAAAAAGGAGATTTTCGATCGGAAATCAAACAATAATAAACTTTCTTAGGTTTTAACAACATCTATGATCAAATTGACGTTTCTTTTTCATATTTAAAACTTCATATTTCAATCTCATTATTTATAAATTGAATTTCAATTGTTTTTTAACGTGCCCGATTCAAAAAGCCCGCGCTTAAAGAACCAATGAGAGCCATTCTTTCCGAAGATGTCACCTGACGTCACGATGTGATTCACGTGCGTACGTCCGTCAGGAGCGTGTGAAGCCACATTAATTAATTATTAATTATTACTTAATAATAAGAATAAAGTTATTCAGTTTTTATTAATTTCAGTTTCATCTCTTTTTGGTTGAGTTTATAAATTTCTATACTGAATCTTTGAATGAATCTTTAAAAGAGAAGTTTTGAAATTTGGGAGTTTGAAAAGCCCGCGCTTGTGGGAACCAATCAGAACGCATATTTAAAAAAAAAACCAAAAATGGCGTCACTTGATTGAAATCGAATGCAGGTGAAGTGGCCTTTATTTGTTAATCTGTCATGGCTGTCATGGCCGTCGACAGTCGTCGCTTTATAACCTGACAGATCGGAATTATTATTTGATATAAAAAGCGGATTTATAATAATCGCAATCGTTGTGTATATAAAAGATTGTGCATGTTTTGCTGCGGCATGGCTTGTGAGGCGTGTTCTGCAAAATTTTCCCTTTTTAAGAGAAAAGTAAGTATCGCATAAAAATACTGAAATTTCAAGTTTCGACTTGTTAAAAAGCATCCCGTGGTTTTTAAAAAAAATTCTAGGAGGCGAGAAAGTGTGTTTTATAATGTGGAGACAGTTTTTATTTCGCCAAGTTTTCTTAGTTGGATTTTGTTTCGTGGAAAATATAAGAATTTATCGTCTGATCAAGTGTCTTCCTTTTTTTCTGTTTTTTTTTTGTTTTTTTTTTTTGTTTTGTTGGCCATAGTTGCAGAAGAAATTTTAATGAGATTTTCATTACTAATATTGTTTTGTTTTTGTGTATGTTTATGTTAGTTGGCAAGTGATCTTTCACTCCTTTCAATTTTTTATTTCACAGCACTTGGAATTTTCGATATTTGAAAAACGTTCGATATTTGAAAAACGTTCGAAATTTGAAAAGCGTTCGAAATTCAAAAAACGTTCGGAATTTGAAAGCAGATGGAAATTAAATGAAAATTAATTGATTTTAGACAAAGAAAATAAAAAAAACATGTTTTGAAAATTAATAAAAATCAGAATTGTTCAGGCTTGGAAAAATAGTTAATTATTCATTTTCAATTAATAATTACATAAGAGAAATTTTAATTATCCACAAAATAATAAGATTTATAAAAGAAAAATGGAAATTACATCTAAAATAATTAATAATTCCCAAGAAAATTGTAATTATACTTATAATTAATTATACTTATACTTATTGTATAATTACAAATTTCTTTTGTAATTATACATTATTTTGAGTATAATAACAATTTTTCTATGTAATTATTAATTACTGTAGTAATGTAATTACAAATGTAATTAATTAGTTGCAACCCTGCAATTGTTTTGTTGGCTAGACTTGCAGAAGAAATTTTAATTAAATCTTCGTTATTAATATTGCGTTATTGTTTTCTGTATTAGTTTCTAAATGAAACTTTTAATCAAAACAATAATCTGAACAGGAAACAATTAAAATTATTACCGTAAATGATATATGAACTACAATTACTAATTTTCATTAATAAATCATTTATAATCATTATATGTAATTAGAAATTATTGTACTATAACAAAAAAGATCTAAATGAACACACTTAATGAATTGAAGAAGTTAGTTGGAAACAGATAATAAACTGCTGACGCGCTACTTAAGTTAGATATAATAACGTATTTATGAAATGATAATGAAAATAAATGAATCAGATTTTCCAAGAATGAAACATTATAAGTAACGTAATTGAAATATTTTAAGTTCCTTTTTTATCAGTCTGTCAGTATCTTATTCAAGAAGTCAATACTAATCTTAAAAACTATTTATACTAAAAAATATACTTTTTATAAACTAATAATTATACTTTTAATTTTTAGAAGCAATGTATGGACTGCCTTCGATTCTTTTGTACGGATTGTGTTATCAGACGAGTCGACAGGGTCTTATGTTGTGACAATTGTAGTATGCTCTCTCGCAGACCGCTAATTCGTAGCCAAATTCTACAAATGAGATCGCGAGATTTAAGACAATATCTCGTTGCAAAAAAAATTTCAGTCCGGGGTTGTGTAGGTAAGTAAAACGAAAAAGTCTCTGAAATTAAATTTAACATTCAGTAATTTATTATTTCATGTTAAATGCATTTTTCAGAAAAAGAAGACTTGGTAAACCTACTGATAGTATTTGCAAATGGGAGCGATTGTCTCATAAACGATAGATTCGAAACTGGCACAGGAACCTTCGACAGAGGCAGAACGTATGATAATTATAAATTTCAAAATGATAAAAGACTCCAGATTCTAAATATTTTTGAAACAGTTTTACAGAGAGAACAAATCCAGATGATTTGTCAACGAGGCGATCAAGAAGTCCGCCAGGAAATATTGAACGACCGATTACAGAAGAACCGAGGCTGGAGAGAAGAATTCCCGAACCGGAAGTTATGGAGGAAGTCTTGACAGCTGAAAACGAAAATGAAGTAGAAATTGAGGAATTGTCAGGAAGCGACGAGGTTGTTAATGGACCAGAACCTGTGATAACTGAAAACGACGAAATCTTGGAACCACCTGTTATCGAAGGCACTGAAGCTTTCTCCGAAGCCCATTCGGTAAATTAAATTTACTGAAAAAAAAAATTAACTCAGGCTGGCCACATGTCAGGATAGTCAGGGAAATGTCAGGGAAATGAGAGTAGCTGTCAGGGAAAATAGAAATTGAAATTTATGCTATGTTATTTTTGTCGTATATATATATATATATATATAATTTTTATAGTTTATTTAACAGATTTTAGAAGCTTTCCGAGGATTTCAAAGGATTATAAAG
>JAUESH010000006.1:2599692-2614574 GCA_032275165.1 Synergus magnus | reverse complement strand
GTTAAAAAAATTTTTTTTCAATTGAAAAAGAAAAATAGAAAACGAAAAAATCCCACTGAAAATTTCAGAGAATTTGCAGTACTTAAATGTCAACGTTTTTGATGAAAAAAAGGAAAAAAAGAAACGAAATCAAACATAACCTTTCAATAATAAACAAATTCGACAAATTTGATAATTTTATCAAAGAAAGTCAATTATTAATGTAAAAACATTGGCCAAGAATACCAGAGAAGGCCAAAAATAAACATAAACTCGGTTTTCAAGTTAAAAAATAACAATTAAGGAATTTATAAAAAATTTTGGTGAATATAACCTCAAAATCGAAATATTTACGATTTTCTCTTAGAAAATATTTAAACTCTAATGATACTCTAAAAAGTGAAAAAAAGGTTATAAATTAATCAAAATTGTTTCTAAAAAAAATTAGGAATGAAGAACTAATTAAAAATAGGAATATTTGACAATTTTTAAATGTTTTTATCAAAAAATCGAAATGGAATTTTTTGATAATTCTAGAAAAAGTTAAAAAATTAAAAAATTAAATAAAAAGGGCTTTAGCATCCTCAATACAAATGGAATATTTTAAGTCTCTCAAAAAGTAAAATCAGGCACAATATTACTTACATTTTGGAATTTGTGCATGATAAAATTTGCAAAAAGAACACAGATACGAGGAAGTTTGCATGTAAGTCGGTTTTGTCAACACATTTCTATTTGGTAATGTGAAACCGCGCACTTTTAAAAATCTGTACATTTTAATTAACAAAGCTCGAATTTCCTAATTAATATCACTGTCAAAAACGTGATAAATTACAAATTCGCGATGATAAATTCTAGCTATTCTAGCAAAAACGACTGCACATGTGCCGATTAAAATCGGCCATATTGTTTTTTAGTTTATTTCTGGGATTTTTTTAATTGTTATGTTGCCGAATCTGCTGATAACACCGGAGAAATGTCGCCATTGGTCAAAATTTGGCGCGCGATTTAAAATCAAATTAATTTAATTCAATTTTGAATCGCGCGCCAGATTACAGCCAATGGCAGAATTTCTCCAGCAGGAAGCCAACACACGCTGCGCGCGCAGGCAGCCAACTTTGGAAGCACTGTGGCAACACTGTTTTTTGGCCGTTATTATATTTGTCGTGATATTTGTTTATTTTTCTCCGCATGTTTATTCTTTATTTCTCTGATTTCCGCGAAGTTTTGTTGATTAGGTGAGAAGAAATTTAGAGAAATGGAGATAAATAGTGAAGTATTGCGTGAAAAGATCCGGCAATTGTTCCCGGATCGACATTATAACCTCACGAATGAAACTCTCGAGGAACTTTGCAGTGATTTAAGTTCGAAGGATTTTTTAAAGTGGTTTTGCTCCGAAGTGTCAAAGGACAACGTTTTGACTGAAGAGGAGATTAAAATGTAAGTAAATATGATATAAAGTGTTTTGTATTTAATTCTTGTATGCTTTTGTGTGATTTATTTGTTTTTGGATGAGAAATTAATGTTTGTGAATGATTAAACGAATGTTTTGATAATATTTTCAGGTCATGGTGTATACATGTGTTTATATCGTTTATATATAGGCTATATCGTTCTTTTTGGAGGGAACTAGGATTCTAGTAACAAGACGAAAAATCGATCAAGGAACTTTGATTTCTGTCAAATGCCTCCCTTCAATCCCAATTATTTCTTGTTTTCAAATATGTAACTAAATCCATTATTTAAATATAGATTCTTTGAATAAAACAATTTGTATGTACATTTGTATTTTTTTGTACTCTCAATTTTCACTGAAAAGTGGATACTTACCATTATACTACCAGAGATTATTTATAAAAATACTACCGAAGAATATGTCATGTGGATTAAGAAGCGTTATTTTTAAACTTTTCTTTTTTTTTTGTATTTTTTTAAAGGGTGTTTGATCAAAATTGTAACTTCAAAATTAAATTCCCCATTTTACTCAACAATTATTAGAATTAAATATTTTTTCGCTCTGTAGATGTATTCTATTTTAAAATATAAATGTGCCTACAGAGCGAAAAAACATTTATTTTTAATATTTTTTACGTAAAACGAGAAATTCAAAATGAACCTAAACATTTTATCTTTTTACTTTACTCAAAAAGTATTTAAATTACAGATTTTTTCGCTCTGTACCCATAATTCTATCTAAAGAATGAGTAACTATCTCGAGCGAAATAATATCTAATTATAATATTTATCAAGTAAAATGAAGAAATCGAATTTGGAGATTAGAACTTTGATCCAACACCCTTAATGCTGTATGCAAAATTCAAAAGCGCCCTCAACATTTTTATATTACTGATTTAAACTTTAAAACATTCTAAATTTAAGATTTCGAATTACTCTAAGATATTTAAAAATTAAAACGCTTTTTAATTTCCAAATTTACAGATCAGAGCACATCCAAAAATCCGGGAAATGGCTCGAAGGCGAGGAACTGGATAAAGCTCTCGCAGAAGCGACTAAGGGAAATCCGGACCTTTTGCAAATTCTGGAATCGGATGTCTCCGAAGAAGATTTAGCTGCTGATCTTGAAATTCTAAAACTGGCTCACAAATCCGATGAAGATTATCTCCAGACTCTCGAAAAAGGAATAAAAAATCTAAAGTAATTTTCCCTATGAAAAAATCATTAGTAAACTAATTTTTCGTTACATAAAAAAATTTGTCTCTTTTTAGAAAAGTCGAAAACAGATTAGACGAGGAATTAGAACAAGAGCGGGATGCCTTAGAAAAAGTGAGGATTGAAGAGAAACTCGCTTTCGAAGAGTGTCTCGAAATCATGGAAAAATACGATTCCATTCAACGCAAACTTTCTGAGCATGTTGAGCAACTTGTGACTATTTATTCAGACGTTTCTCAAAAGGTATAATTAAAAAAAGTTTATATTCAAGAGCAATATTTTTTTTTTCATTTACAATTTAATAAGAATTTTTTCATACAATTTCAGAAAGTAGCGCCTTGCGTTTGGACCCAACTTCCTTTGGATTTATTCATCAAACATATGGAGACTTACCATGAGTATTTGAAGCTTTACATTAAAAAGGAATTCGGAACTTCGACTGATGAAAAAATAGAAGAGGACCCTTCTGTTTTGACAATCAACACTGATCCCGATTGGAATTTGGACAATACGAACGAAAAACAAAACCAAGAGAAGAAAATTTTCGAGTTGAAAACCATTCATCAAAGGCAATTTGAAACTTACATATTTCACAATTTTTTAAATCTCAAATTAAGAATAATGTTTTATTTAGTAAATATTTTGAATAACATTATATTTTGGAAATTTCAGACTCAGCAAAGCGAAGTTTGATGAAGTGACTCAAAGAGCTCGAAAAGAAGCGACACAAGCGATGGTCGACTATGCACGAAAAATTTACAACGAAGGGGAAGTCCAAATTCCAAAAACTCCGGCGCTTTTGAGGTAAATTTCGGTATTAACTAATTTTTTTACATATAAGGATACTTACCGCTATACTACTGAAGATTATTTATAAAAATACCACTGAAGTATTTTTTTATGTTCTATAGATCCGAGATAGTGGAACTTAAAACAAAGAGGGACAATTTAGAGAAGCAAGTCTCAATTTTAAAAGAACTTCAAGTCCCCGAGGCAGTGCAAAAATACGCGAATTCGATAATAAACAAAGTTCTTGTCGAAAACGCAAAAGCTACTCAACAAAGAAGGGAAAATTCGATTCAGAAATTAAGAGATCTTCTCTTCTTCGCCAGAGATCACGGACATCTTCACTCCGATTTGCTCTACATCTTGATTGAACTCGAGAATCAAAAACTCTCAGAAGTGATCGAATTTGTGTCGGACGTTCGTAATTGTCTTACTATGGAATATTCTTCATCTTCCAAACGTTGTGTTAGTATTCAAATTTGAAAATATTTTAAATTATAAGCAGTGTTGTAAATATTCTAAAAACTAAAAATTTAAATTCAATTATTTGTGCAGGACTGGATGCAAAAAGCACAAGAAGCTGCTTCTTCTTCAGGAGAAGAAAATGTCTTTAAGAAATATTTCACGGCGATGATGGAAGTTGAGGAAGGTCCGCATTCTATGGAATTTGCTATAGAAAAATTCAGTGAATTATTAAATGAGACTGAAAACATTAAGACAAGTCTTTCAGAGTCGATGAATAACAATGTCGATCACTTGCGATCATTGTAGGTCTTTTTAAAAGTTATCTTTCTTAATTTATTTAATTATTCTTAATTTATTAACTAATGTACTAACTGAAATTTTTATTTTTTTCAGGGATCGCGAACTCTTAGCAAAATATAATCGTGAAATTCAAAATTCTGGGGATTCGTCTCTCAAATTAGAGTTCCAAATTGATAAAACCGAAAAAAACATTCGGAATTTACAAGCTGAGGTTCTCATAATCAGGAATAAATTAAAGGAAATGATTGTAAGAAATTATTTATTTATGTACACATATTTTTAAAATGTATTTGTTTAAAGTATTATATACAACGCAATTTCAATATTTAGGAAAAGGCAGGAAGTTTGGAGAGAGAAAAAGTCATTCTCTGGCAAAAATTCTTCGCAGATCCGGAATCGATGAAAACGAAATACGACGAGTTGATGGCGATGGCGAGTGTAAATCGTCACGATGGTTAAAAAACTTTAAAGCTTTAAAATTAAAGGTAAAAAACTTTGATCAGTATTTTTATACAAGCTCTGTACAGAAAATAATATTAGAGATTATCGATTAGGGATTTATGAGATTAATTTATATACTTTTGGTAATAAACCAGAATGTTGAATATTATTAGAAAAATTTAGTATCTTGCTGCTGGCTGTTTTATCCAAAATCCCCAGGGTGCGAATTTCTCGCCATTTTCCTCTTCCGTCGGTCCGCGAAAAACTTTTATTCTCACTCGTGGAGCCTCTGAAAATTTTCAAATTTAAGTTCTTTAATTTGGGACAACATCTTTTTGCCGAAAATCCAAAATCTCGAATGTGGAAAAATACCGAAAATTCAAACTCCCGAAAATACAAATTGCCGAAATTTCACATTCCCGAATAAAAATAATTTTACCGAAAATGTTTATTAACAAAAATTCAATTTCCCGAAAGTATAAAATAACCGAAATTTTAATTTTCCGAAAATTTCAAATTCCCGAAAATTCAAATTCCCGAAATTTCATTTTCCCAAAAATATAAAATACCTGAATTTTTAAATTCTTGAAAATAAAACTGTTTTTTTTAATGTTAAAAATTTTCACACAAAACTTCTTTTCAAAATTTTTGTTCAAAATTTCTCTTCAAAATTTTAAACAAAAATTATGAAAAGAAAGTATCAAAAATGTATCCAGAAAACATGTCCAAAAACTTATCCAGAATTTTTGTCAAAAATTAATCCACAATTTTCGTCATAATAAAATTTGTCTAAATTTATATGCAAATAATAATAATAATAATGAAAATAATTTTTATTTAATTTTCGGGAATTTGATATTTTCGGGAAATTGAAATTTCGGAAATTTGAAATTTCGGGTATTTTATACTTTCGGGAAATTGAATTTTCTTTAGTAAATATTTTCGGTAAAATTATTTTTATTCGGGAATTTGAAATTTCGGCAATTTGAATTTTCGGGAATTTGAATTTTCGGTATTTTTCCACATTTAAGATTTTGGATTTCCGGCAAAAAGATGTCCCTTTAATTTATTACGAATTTAAATTTAAAGATTAAATCAAAATACACAGAAATTGAACTAAAATTTACCCTCTTTTTCTTCTGAATATGAAGACTCACTGTTTTCTTCTTCACTCGTGCCACTTACGATATGAAGAATGACAAACGTAACTAACACAAAAGTCGTGGTCTGAAAAAATAAAATTTTCTATTCTAAAATAATTTTTTTTTTTAAATTTATTTGCACTTTTTAGAACAGAAATTAATAAACACTTACGATTGATAACTTCATGATTTGATACCGAGAATCAAGATCAACTAAACACAATGGGTGTGAAAATTCAGCTTTTATTTACTCTGAGAAACAATTAGGGCATGACGATCGGTTTTCTTTTCTATCAAGGTTCATTGCTTCTCTAGAGAAAGTATTTTTTCCCAATCAAGACTACTTTTAATAAAATGCTCTCCCGCCGAATTTAACAATTAAAACATAATTATATTATACTTATAAATTAATTAGAGATATCAAAAATAAAAATAAATTAATTAATTAATAAATTAATAAATGTTGAATTTTTAATTTCTATAATTTTGTAAAACCGAGAAAGAATTTTATTACACGACGTTTACTCTAATCTTCTAAATTTATCAACTTTTACGACATTTGTTATAAACTCTGTTTGTCGCAAATTCAAATTAATCTCTTTACTGATTGGGAAATACTTCGTAAATTGGACAACTGAGCGGTTTATACGTCAAACTCTCGTGAAGTATGGAAAGAAAAAAAAATATTTACGTCTCCTAATTCTATGTATTATTCTCACTCAAGGAATTGGGACACCAGTGAAAAATAATAGTAAGTCAAAATGTATATTTTCAAAGTATAATTAATATGAATGATGATATTAAAAATACTAATAAATGAAAAATTATCATTCCCACAGAAAAATCATCAGATCTTCACGTTCGCAAGAAACGAGTAATTGATTTAACAGGAGAAACACCAGTTTCCCTTGCAGCAGCTCCCTACGTTGTCGGTCTCGTAAAAAGAGGAATAACTTTCTGCGTCGGGACTATATTAACGCCTTGGTTTATCTTAACCGTTGCTCATTGCATTGACAGTAATGAGATGTTCGGCATTTTGTCCAATTCATCAAGAGCTGCTTGTGGAAATTTTCATTTTGTAAAAAACAAAATAATACACGAACAATACCGCGCCTCTGATAAATTGAACGACATTGCTTTACTTCGTATTGATCCACCTATCAATTTTCACAATTCACTCAGTCGAGGCATAAAACTCTATGAAGGATATTTACCTCCACTTACGATGGGTAATGTTTTCAGTTGGGGATGTTACCGCAGAAATAGGTAAGGTTCTTTTTTTTTTAAAAGTAATATTGTAAGATTTTAGCGCAATTGTTATATAAATGTTACATTGATGTTACGTTGCTGTTACATTGTAGTTACGTTGCTGTTACATAACTAATACAATTTTTATTTTTTCCATTTTAGAGACCAGAGGCAATATCCCGAAATACTCCACGCAATTACTGTGCCGATAATTAGTTTAGGCGTGTGTCGAGCTGTCTACAGTACAACTTTTCCCATTAATGAAAAGTATATTTGTACTCATTATCCAAGTAGAAGAAGACGCTGTGATGACGGTGATTCGGGAGCACCTTTAGTCGTTAATAATGAACTCGTCGGTATTCTGACTTGGGCCGATGAGTCCCGAAATTCAAAATCTCCTGATGTCTTTATGAGCATGTTGTATCCGAAACACCGAAGTTGGATCCATGCACGCATTTTGTATCCATAATTTAAAAAACTAGCAAACCAACACACGCGCTACGCGCACGATTATTTCTAAGAATTTTAAGAGATTCCAACGAATTTTAAACGATTTCTAGTGTTTTCGTGAAATTTCGAGGAATTTTAAGGGAATTCAAAAGATTTTTATGATTCTTAAAAGATTTTGTGGAATTTTGTGAGATTTCTAATAATTTTAATGAATTTTTGAGGATATAAAGGGACTTTAAATATTATCGTAGAATTTCAAGATATTTCTGGGAACTTTAAGAAGTTTTCATGAATTTTAAGAGATTTCAAAAGGTTTCAGAGAATCTTAAGATTTTATACAATTTTAAGGATTCCATGGAATTGAATGAGATTTCTAATAATTTTAATCAATTTTAAAGGACGTAAAGGGATTTTAAATGTTATCGTAGAATTTTAAAGAATTTCCAGAAGTTTCTAGGAATTTTAAGAGATTTTCTCAAATTTGAATGGATTTCAAGAGATTTTTATGACTTTCAAAATATTTTATGGGATTAAAAAGATTTTAAAGTTTGTCAGAGATTTTTAACAATTCTAAGAGATTTTAAGGGATTTTAAATCTTGTCGTGAAATTTCGAGGAATTTTAAGAGATTTCAAAAGGTTTCTTGGAAGTTTAAGGGATTTTTAATTTCGTAGAGTTTCGAGGAATTTTAAGAGAATTTAAGAAATTTATGTGATTTTCAAAAGAATTTGAGAAATTTAAAGAATTTAATGGATTTTGATGAGATTTCTTATCATTTTAATGGATTTTAAATAATATAAAGGGATTTTTATATATTATTGTAGTATTTTAAGGAATGTCAAGAAATTTCTAGGAAATTTAAGAAATTTTCACGAGATTTAACGGATCTCAAGAGATTTTTATGAGTTTTTAAATATTTTATGGGATTTAAAGGATTTTAAAGTTTGTCAGGTAATTTTATTGAGGGATTTAAAAGAATTTCTATACATATATGATTTTTAAAAGATTTTGTAGAATTTAAAAGGATTTCGAGGGTTGTCGTAAAATTTTAAGGAATTTCATGAGATTTTTCTAATTTTTAAAAGATTTTATGTAATTTTTAAAGATTTCATGGAATTTGATAAGATTTCTAAGGATTTTAAGATATTTTAAAAGTTAAAAATTTCCAAGAGATTTCTTTTACTAATTTTCAGAAATTTTTGCGAATTTTAACTTGGATTTCAAGAGATTCATAATATTAATGGTTTTTGAGGATTTTTAAGGGATTTCAAGAGGTTTCTAAGAATTTTAAAAGTTTTTGATGAATTTTAAGTGATTTTAATACATTTTTAAAATCCTCGAAGAATTTCTAGGATTTTAAAAGGTTCCTAGAAATTTTAAGAGCTTTTGGTGAATTGTCAAATGTAAAATGTAAAATGTAAAATTTCAAATCTAAATATATTCACTTTTTTAGGATTTTAGTATAATTTTTAATTAAATTTAAAAAAAAAGAAAAATGGGAATGTAAAAATTTCATTGAATATAAATTATTTGAATTGAAAAAAGCCGCATGCGTGTTGAGGGGTGGAGGAAGAAACGCGCAGGGGCAGAATGAGGAAGGATCTCTCGTGGGTCGACGCATTGATCGGCGCTCGAGGGATGCTGGACATTCTGATCTCAACCCCTGAAACCACCACCCACCCCAGTCAATGCCGCGATTAAAATTTTCCGATCTGGATCATTTACCGTAGAAATTAGACAACCATGACATTATTTAGACCACGTTTATAGTTAGACTCGTCAAGTGTGTTTAATAATTTAAAAATTTCATAAATTATTTTCAATTTTATCGTCCCATGAAGTTCATTCGCGCAAGTGCCTCTACTCAAATCTTCAGTTTTTAGCACTTTACGCGACACAACGAGCAACTGGAATTCAAGAAAATATCAGAAATATCGAACTGAAAATTCAACAAGATATCTGGTAATTAAATTTACATTTTTACTTTAATTTTTCTCTCACATGTTAGAAAAACTTCAAGGATCCTTTCAATTTCTTGAAAGGCGAAGGCCATTTTATATCGGGAAATATTGAATTTAATTTCATTTGTGATATCATTTCTATCAAAATCAATCCATCACTATTATCATTTGTGTTATTATTTTCTTTATTTGCATCGCTATTGTACTTGTATTAATATTGCCTATATTTTATGATTTTCTAAAATTTAATCAATTCAATACTAATTTATTGTAATTTAGAATTATAATTTAATATTATTATTATTTGATGTTTTATAATTGAAAACAACCTGAACCACCCAAAAACAAATTCACAAATCTCAAATTAAAAAAAAAATTATTTGCGAGCCGCCATCTTGGATTCTACAATCAAAGATGGATCGATTACCTCCACCTCGAGTTTTATTTTCCGTATAGAATCTTGCCAAATCATCTTTAGAGAGTGGTTTAAATTTAAAAAGGATCTACTCGGTGGCACGAATATATTACTATCTTTACAAATGATAAAAATATTTTTTTAAACCAGATAATTATGTTTTTCTAGATTCAAAATGGCGTACTTTCGAGGAGTCTTCATTCCTTCAATGACTGCAACATTAAATGTTGCATGGGAGACAATAAAGGCAAAATGGCCTGAAAATAGTCCATGTATGGAAATAATTCGCGGGACTGGGGGTGGGAGCCAACCACGAGGACCTCCCGGTGACTTCCGGTCATTTAATGAGGGTGAAAACACTGAAATGACCACCATGAATGGAGAAGAAGGTTATGGAGAACAAGGCGTCGCTGAGGACTCCTTCAGCTACCAAAGAAGCGGGTAATTTCTAATAATCTAATACTAATCGACTTCCACCTCGAGATTTCATCAGCCTATAAAATTTAAAAAACATTGAATAAATTCCCGATTATTGTTGGAACTATTTTATCTAAAGTGAACTTCGATAGAAATTATTTTTTTCTATTTAAATTGCAGTGAGAAAGTTAGAACCGGAAGTGCCAGTAGCGGAGGTTTCAGTGAATACGACGAAGGTGGTGGTGGTGAGTTTGGTGGTTCGGGGGTGAAGATCAACGAATGGCAGGCTGCATATAATGTGACCAATGCCATACAGGTTAGTTAAAAATAATTTCTGAAATTTTCAGTTGTTAATTAATCCATTCATAAAGAATCTTGAACTTAATTCAATTTTCCAGGGAATGTTCATCGTATCCCTTCCATTTGCCGTTCTTCGCGGCGGTTATTGGGCCATCGCAGCCATGATTGGAATTGCCCACATTTGTTGCTATACCGGTGAGTTCCCGAAAAATCCAAGATGGCGAACTATCACATCAAATTTTTGTTTCTTTATAAAAACGAACATAATCAAGATAAAAGCGATTTGTCGATTGGAATAGAATTTATGGAATGGCAAAGACCGAAAGCTGCAAAATCCAATATGACGCTTGTTTTTTCTAGAAATTGACTCACTTCAAATACTTTTTTCTTCATAAAAACCAACCTAAACAAGATAAAACCAAAATTCCAACTCTAAGAGTATCTACTCAGTGGCACAAATCCAGTTTTAGTATAAAAATTTGAAATATATAAAAATTCTCTCTTTTCAGGTAAGATCTTGGTAGAATGTCTCTACGAATTGGACACGGCAACAGGCCAACGAGTTAGGGTTCGGGACTCTTATGTGGCAATAGCAAAGGAGTGTTTTGGTCCCCGTTGGGGTGCAAGGGCGGTTAATATCGCTCAAATAATCGAACTTTTGATGACCTGCATCCTCTACGTCGTCGTATGCGGGGACCTTATGGTGGGAACTTTCCAGGAAGGGGCTTTGGACACAAGAAGTTGGATGATGCTGATAGGGATTTTTCTCATTCCCTTGGGATTTCTCAAATCTTTGCACCACGTTTCAACTTTGAGTTTTTGGTGCACCATTTCCCACTTGTTTATTAATGCAATCATCATTGGCTATTGTCTGCTGGAAATCAATGAGTGGGGATGGTCCAAAGTCAGGTGGAGCATCGATATGAAGAAATTCCCAATTTCCCTGGGAGTTATTGTTTTCAGTTATACTTCTCAAATTTTCCTTCCAACTTTGGAAGGCAACCTTATCGACCGGTCCAAATTTGAATGGATGTTGAATTGGAGCCACATCGCTGCTGCTGCTTTTAAATCTCTTTTTGGCTGGATCTGCTTTATGACCTTCCAGGTATTAATCTAGAGATTAAGTCAAGATTAATAATTTATTTAGGTTATATTTACTTTTTAAAATCAGCTGTTCGAGCGGGTCTTCGCCATTTTGGACGGTAAGATCAAAAATGGCGGAGAGTCCAACAGCTGATGCACCTCAAACTTTCTTTTCCT
Source organism: Synergus magnus (assembly GCA_032275165.1). Lineage (NCBI taxonomy): Eukaryota > Metazoa > Arthropoda > Insecta > Hymenoptera > Cynipidae > Synergus > Synergus magnus. The sequence goes on along the minus strand of JAUESH010000006.1, from coordinate 2,602,741 downwards.
CATAAAGTCGAACCCTACAAAGATATAGTACAATTTTTAATCCTAATAGAATCTACTCGATGGCAAGAATAATTGAACTAATAAAATTATTCATTTTAGGATGATACGCAGCAGGAAATCACGAACAATCTTCACTCTACTGGCTTCAAGGGTCTGGTAAACACCTGCCTCGTCATCAAGGCAGTTCTTTCATATCCTCTGCCCTATTATGCAGCCTGCGAGTTGCTGGAAAAGGCATTTTTCCGAGGCAGGCCCAAAACTATCTTCCCAACAATTTGGACAGTCGATGGAGAACTGAAAGTTTGGGGTCTGGCCTGGAGGATCGGCGTCATTCTTTTCACGATTCTTATGGCGGTTTTTATCCCTCACTTTGGCATTTTAATGGGCTTTATTGGCTCATTCACAGGCACGATGTTGTCTTTTATTTGGCCTTGCTACTTCCATTTAAAGCTTAAGAGGAACTCAATGGACATGAGCGCCGCAGCCTATGACTGTTTTGTCATATTTCTGGGGGTTCTTTTCGGGGTAATCGGGGTTTATGACTCGGGAAGTGCTCTGATCGAAGCTTTTGAGATCGGTTTACCATTTTAAAGGGATGAGAGATTAATTCATTTCATCATTTTGTAGCTTGACTATTTATTTTAGATAAAAGAATGAGTTAGAAAGTTCGCGATTGATCAGCTGATGGGAGGGATCCTCGCCATTTTGGTTCTAAGAACCAAGATGGCTGATTGCTGCACCAGCTGATCCACCTCGTTTTTTCTCTTTGGAATAAAAACTCACATAATCAAATTTGACGAGAGGTTTGAATTCCACCATAATCTACTCGATGGCACGAATCTAATTCTGTGAAAATGAAAAATTAAGGTTCAGAATAGCATTCATCCGTCTTGTAATAATGGATTGGAAAACCTTGTGTTGGAAAATTGTGAGGCTTTTAGATCTCAGAGTGTATAGAATATTTAAAGAACGATGAACGTGACAATATCAATAAATTTAATTTTAAGGATCTATGTCTTCCACTGTTAGAAATGAGGCGAAACGACAAGAAACTGTACAAGTTAACTATTGTTACGTAGGTTCTGGATTTTATAATTGTATTGAGAACCTCATAATTTTTATGTAAGAGTTGATCGTCCAGATCCAGCGAGGAAAAAAATCTCGAAGAAACGAGATCTTTTTCTTTGGCTAGAAAATCTTCGAGCCCTCGATTTTCTTTCATTTTTGGAAAAAATATTTTGCTGAAACACACTGATGAAATGGAGACAATAATTATTGCTAATTTTTTTTTGACGAAAAGTTTATAAGTGGGAGTATTCCAAGGGAGGGCTTGGAGACTTTTTTTAAGGACTTCCTCGCGATCTGCTGGCGTATATAAATATTATAAATATCGTGAAAAAAAAATGATGTACAATGGAGTACGACTAAGTAGTTTAATTAATATCGAATGTCTTCCAAAGTTTGCATTCAGACAATACAAGATAATTTAGATCTCGTATCAAGGCTAAGAAAACGTAGCTTGTAGCTATTCTAAAGTGCGGACTGCTCCATAATTATATCAGTATTAATATATTCACAGATTTTTTTTTTAATAAGAAGTGATTGAATAAAAGATTATTTACAAAAGAGTAGAAGAAAATGTCAATAAAATGTCAAAAAAATATCAGGAGCTTTTCGCACTGTTACGTTAATTATTGTAAAGTGCGTCTTCCAAATGATGTCTTCCAGAACGAAAAAAAAAATATATATTATACTATAATGTTACGATATACACGTCAGAAGCTATATAAGTACATATCTAACAATAAATAAGACAAAAGATTGAAAGATATTGTGCATGAAAAAAATATATGCTTTTTTTTTTTTGAAAAACTTAGCTGAATATAATTGAAAAATAAACTGTTAGTCGAATTTTTTAGATTTTAAAGCAGTTAGTTTTGAATTGTCAATTTTAATTTATATCGGTAATCGAGAATTAATATAATAATTTGCCAGAGTCGTACGTTTTTTATACAAATCAAGTTTGCATTGGGAACCTGAAACAAAATAAAAACATATCTTTGAGAATTGTGAAACTTTTATTTTATTCAATAAATGTTGGTCAGAAAATAAATATTTAAAAACTGACGTACCTCTGAGCAATAGAAATGAAACTGTAATTTTTCCGTTGATCGGTAAAGTGAATAATTCCTATGGAAATGTTGAACAGATGAGATAAATATAAGGATTAAAAATAGAAGGAATGTAAAAATATTGTTTACGCGAAAATTTTGAATTTTCGAAAAATTGACTTATGTCTTCCAATTTCATTCTAATGATTAATGTATTTCATAGTGTCTCGAAATCGATCCTAGATGTTATATTACAGTTGAATAGAATATGCGTTACAGATGTAAGGGGCTTCCATATTACGAAAATGAAGAAATATATATCATCAATTTTAACAAAATTGTACTTATTCATTTTTCCTTTCTATAAACTCAAAAATTTAATCTTTAATTCAGTAAACTTTGATTTTAGTTTGGAATTAAATGTTTGAAGTGAGATCAGCTGACTGAGTCTCCGCCATCTTGGATTCAGAAATAACAGACAATGTTTATCTTAATAAATAAAGAAACCATTGCTTTATTTATCTAAATATCTTACACTTCGGTTTCATATTGTAAATAACACTTTACTATTTTATATTTCCCGTGTTCCCACGTCCAAATATCCAATCACTCTCCCCGAAAAATTGAAATAGAATTTTTTAAAAGACCTACAATAAAAAAATGACTACTATCTTCAGAATTTGTAACTAATTTTCATCAATTAGATTTCATGTCCTATCATAAAATGCAAAAAAAAATATTTTTTCAAAAATAATTAGATAGTCAAACAAGTAATAGAATAAAACACATACTACACATTTACAGCTTAAAAGAGTAAAATTTAATTAACGATAATAACAAGAAGGAATGATATTTGTCTCTGAAAATCAGAGAAGTACCAAAAATCACAAACGGAATCAATTCTCTTTCAATTTTGTCTTTATTTTACAAGTGCAATT
>JAUESH010000006.1:2567766-2583057 GCA_032275165.1 Synergus magnus | reverse complement strand
AAAATCTCTTGAATTCTTTCAAAATTCCTGGAAATTTTATGACATTTAAAATTTTTACCAATTTTCAAAACAATCTGCCCATTCTTGTTCACGACAATCGAGCTGTTGTCGATTGGTCCTGGCGGTTGGATCTCCTTCCCCCTCACAAAACTCTGCCACTGTCTCAACCAGGCCATCGCGAGGGCATAAATGGCAGTTGGATTATCAGGGTTATGATTTAACCTATGAAACATCTCCATTTCGTAGAGTCTTCGTTTCTGCAGGGACTCGTACTTCTCCTCACAAATTGGACATTCATAAAGATGAGTGCACGCTGGACCTCCGCCGAACCTAATTATAGAAGAATACTATTAGCATTTTGCTTCAGTCCAAAACCTCCCACTGGACAGTAAACCAAACTTACGTGGTGTAAAGAAACTCCCACACAGCCTGAGGGATTGGCATGCTGATTTTGTCAACAAACTGAGCCCTCACAGGGTTGACGCCACCGTGAGAACAGAGGAAGTCAGAATTATCAATGGGCCCCGGTTCCGAGAAGGTGTTAAACCTATTGATCCACTGCCTCGAGACAAAGAAGTTCAAATCCGAAGGTTCCCTCGCCGAGATTTCCATCAGCTCCATAGTCTTGTCCCTCAACTGCATCATCTCCGGCGAAGACTTCTTGTAAAACAAGACATAAGCCTCGCAATTGCTGACGGTCTCGGGAGGAACTTGGGTAACACATTGGTCGTCAAATTCGAACCATTGACTGACGATCGGATTCAAACCGTAACAGGTGTAATGTCCACCACCAGCTGTTCCGTGATGACAAATAACAGAGATGAGGTCGTAGGTTGTTACTTTCGAGACGCATTCTTTGTGCAAATAAGGCCTCATGTCGAGACCTTCTAGAGGAAATGATACGAAGTTTGCTATCTTCGAGCTGAACATTAACTCGTGTCGAAACCTTTTAAGATGAACGCAGAGGACTTCAGGGAGTTCGAGAACTTTAGAGAACTTGATTCCATTGCGGAGCTTGTTGCACTTTTCGCAGCTGTACATGTTGTCGCCTTTGAGTTCATCGGCACTGAAGAAGGCGGAGAGGCAGTCATGGAGACTGACAACAGGACCCCAAAACCAGGAACTTATCTTTTGGAGAAACCAGGAGAACCAACCGAGCTGGTTCGTAACGTAGACTACTTCGGAACAAGGTCCAGCTTTTTGTGGTGTTAGGGATCCTTGGTGAAGCATGTCGATGTGGTCCCTGCTTGGAATCGGAAGCGAGAGGTCCTGAAATTAAAAAAACGTTAGTTCACTGAAGGAAAATAACATCAAGAGTTATCAAGAGATATTATCCTAAACCTGGAAGGTTTCAACCCTCGTCGAGATTCTATTACACGTGAGACACTGCACACTGCTCAGTAGCTTCCCGTCGAAGGTGTCGCTGATGATGCTCCTCGTCTTCATCTGCTTTTTGCTCGAGTGCTTTGTCGGCGAGTTCTGCGAGGACCTTTGCTGTTGTGGAAAGGGTTCATCAACAGTGCTCTTCTTACTGTTCCTGTTAGTAAACTTATTCCTGAGTTTATCAGACTGCGATACCCTGGAGTACCTCCTTTTAGTTCCGCGTTCCCCCTCATCGCTAAGTGAGCTCTGTTCACTTACTCCCGAGTCGCAGGTTTCATACTCCGCATCGGATTGACTGGAGCCCGTCTCATCTATTTCCTCCTCGTCGTCAGAATGTTCCCCGAAACCTTTTAATCGAAGAAGAGTCTCCCTGTCATCCTCGATGTGCTCCTTCAGCTCATCGTGCAATTGGTCCATGAAACACCTAAGGAACTCCTGGGTATCGTGCTGATGGTAGCCTCGAAACATCGGATGAACCTGAAGGAAAAGCCCGGAATTTAGTTATAGAGTATAGTTACCAGTTCTAGAGTAAACAAAATTTATAAAGATACCAACCGTTCTGATTCCAGAAAGGATCCCATGAGGTACAACATATCCCCTTGTCTTTCGGTTCCACATATCTCGCACCAGGTTCAGGTAACTTAGGCTCAACCCATGTTTCCTGTCCTTGGAGATATAAGTCGCCATGTGACCACAATCCAAGAAGAATTGCGTCAAAGGCGGAACGTTCGACAAAGCTTGGAGAGCTGCATTCATGTAGCAGGTGTTCCCGATATTCTGGAGACCAACAAGACCCCGAGGCTTTCCGGAGAAATCCTTACTGTCGTCGGAGTCCGTGCTGTCTGGGGAATCCGAAGGGGGAAACTTCTCGTGGAGTGTGTCCCCCTTTTCAGAACTGATCCGGCTTTCCCGGAGCTCCTGATCTCGTCTGTTGTTCTCTAAGAATCTGAAAGCAATGATACTGTGTACATTATTCTGCATCTTTTTCTACTTTTAATGTTACTTCTCAGACTAAAATGAAGGTCTGTATCCACCAATTGATATTGAAACTCTTTCATGACATGATAATGTCCAAATTACTGATATTGGCTAATTTTTTTTACGATTTGTAGGTTTCCCAGTGGACACAAAACCATTAACATCCCAAGGACGTTCCTAGGACGTCCAATGCCAGTTCAATCAACGTCTCTACGACGTCTAATGTCCTAAAGACGTCTTAAAGACATATGATGTCCTCGGGACATCTTTCGTACTAACATTAGACGTCTTAACCCTAGCAGCCGTTTGTCGTTAAGGGGGGCGTTATTTATATCTTAACAGAAGGACACACATGGGTCTGGGGGACCGACCGATCTTTTTAATAAATAATCTTTTGGATTGGTTTTAGCATATTCTTGTTGTCCGAGAACTGACGTATCGCTTTCGCTCATTTTCAGCCTAAAAATGTTGATTTGTTCAAGTTATAAGCAAATGAAATCCTTCGGTCCTCCAGACCAAGTGTGACTAAGTAAGGGTAAAAAAATATGTGACCTCCTAGGGTTAAAAGAATCGCTAGGATGCCCAAAAAACGTCATAGGGATGTCCCAAAGACGTCTCTAGGACACCTTTAATTCTTTTGTCCACTCGTTAACTTTAATACGATTTTAGGACATTAGACGTCTTAGAGACGTTGATTGAACTGATATTGGACGTCTTAGGAACGTCTCAAGGACGTCCTTGGGATGTTCATGGTGCCGGGGCCAACCTATAGCCCCGGCACCGCGTTAGCATTACTTCAGGGTCATAGGTTATAGACGCAATACGCCGAGGTCCGGCTTTTCTTCCTTCAGTGACCTGTTATTTCGGTCTTATTCTCTCTCACTCTCTCTTCCGCCTTTTTCGTTCGAAGGATCTTTTCTATGAACAATGCCGCTGAGTTTCAGTTTTCCTGAGACTCCAACATCGATGGAATGATGTTTGTTGGCGTCGTCCTTCTCCCAATGTTCTTTACGGGACACGGACACTTTAACAGATACCTGTATCAGAGGAAGAGAAAAAGCAGACCACACTTTGACTACTGTGACAACGTAGATGATGCGCAGCATATCTTCTTCAATTGCGACCGATGGGCCATTGAAAGAAACAACCTAGAGGACTTCACGGGTGTATAGTTTAGTAAAAGTAGCAATATAGTAGTAGAATAGTAATTTTATAATTGATAAATTTTTTTCCAGGTCTCCAAGGGTGCATCTAAAGTTGAGCGTGGTTTGCACTCAACTTAGATTAGTTAGAAATTTCTGCTTGTAGTAATAGTAGTAGTAGTAGTATTAGCAGTAGTAGTAGTATAGTAGTAGTATAGTAGTAGTATAGTAGTAGTATAATAATGTAGTAGTATGATTGATAAATTAGTTTCCAGGACTCCAAGAGTGCATCTAAAATTGAGTGTGGTTTGCACTCAATTTAGATTAGTTAATACTTTCAGTTTGTAGATTGCTGCAGTTAATCTTGAATTCATGACTTCTTGATGAGAACACACTATATATCTGAAAACTATATCCTATAACTAACTTACAACTAACTTACGACTAACTTAACACTAGATTTAAAAGCAAAATATACTCACTTTTCGACAAGCAGTCGCTGTACATCTGCAGACTTGGGTTCAGTGTTGGGAGCATCTCCAGCGAACTTGTTGGTCATGATAAATTCGGTCTGGTTGGACGAGACCTGGGGCGGATTTTGCCAGGCGAGGACTTCGCTGCCACACGAGTAACACCAGAATCTGATTGTGCAGAGGCTCATATGAATTGCATGATTAGGGTATTTGCTATTATGAATCGTACTGTGGTCCGGGTTGGTGTTCGTACAACCAACCCAACGACAGTCCGGGTAAAGGCATAACCAGAGATTGGGTCCTTCGCTCTCGCATTCGCTGCACTTGGAGAAACGTTCCTTGTGTGCGATGGCGATTTCGATTATCGCCAGGTCACTCTGGTTCGCAATGTGCGGACAGTTCCTTGCAATGTGAGGCATTTTAGTCCCACAGTCAAGATTTTCGTTTTAAATCCGGGTCGCCTCGAGTTACGGCCCAGAACCACAAGTGTCAATACTTACATTCGACTTTTAACGATGGCGCGTTTTGTTGACGTTTGCAATGCTTTTCTAACCTGAACAGATCATCACACATCACGCACTGTAGAAAACGTTTGTCACTCAAGTGGAGCTCCACCGCTTGGCCGCTTGCTTAACTTGCTTTTCACTGAATGAGTATTCAGTAGAAGAGAGGAAACAAGAAAGTGGGAGTGGCTCTTTGTTTCAAAGTTTATTCGCGTGGAAGCGCTAGTATCAACGGCGAGAAATTCAAATACGGGAGGAATCAAACAGTAAAAATGAAGAGATTGCCTTAGCGAAAGCTTCGGATTGAAATTCATTCTGAATTCTGAACCAATCCGAAATTTTCCGAATCATTCCGGAATTTGTATCCGAGCCAGGCAGTTTCATTCCGATATAATCCGAAGGAAGTTTTCAATCCTAATTAATTCTAGGCCTATTCAAAATCAATTCGAATAAATCCGGTCAATCCGAATGAATCCAGTCAATCCGAATCAATCAGAATTAATACGAACTTTCAATCCGAATGATTCCGGTGAATCCAAATCAATCCGGAGTGAATTCGGTCAATCCGAATTAATCAGAATTTATGCGAACTTTCAATCCGAATGATTCCCGTCAATCCGAATCAATCTGAACTTTCAATCCGAATGAATCTGGTCAATCAGAACTTTCAATTTGAATGAATCCAGCCTATCCGAATCAATCCGAATGATTCAGAAAAATTCGGATTCATTCGGATTGAAGGTTCTGATTGACCGGATTCATTCGGATTGAAAGTTCGGATTAATTCGAATTGATTCGGATAGACCGGATTCATTCGGATTGAAAGTTCAGATTGACCGGATTCATTCAGATTGACCGGAATCGTTCGCACTAATTCGGATTCATTCGGATTGAAAGTTCTGATTGACCGGATTAGTTCGTATTGACCTGATTTATTCGGATTAAAAGTCCGGATTAATTCGCGTTGATCGGATTCATTAGGATTGATTCAGATAAACCGGATTCATTCGGATTTACCGGATTCATTCGGATTGAAACTTCTGATTGACCAGATTCATTCGGTTTGAAAGTTTGGATCGACTGGATTCATTCGGATTGATTCGAATTGGTCGGAATTATTCGGATTGAAAGTTTGGATTAATTCTGATTAATTTGGATTGACCGGATTCATTCTAAATGATTCGAATAGACCGGATTCATTCGTATTGAAAGTTCGGATTGACCAGATTTATTCGGATTGACCAGAATCATTCAGATTGAAAGTACGGATTAATTCGAATCCAATCGGATTGAAAGTTCTGATTGACCGGATTTATTTGGGTTGAAATTTCGTATTAATTCTGATAAATTCGGATTAACCGGATTCATTCGGATAGATCGAATTAATTCGAACTTTCAATCTGATTGAATCCGGTCAATCCGAATCAATTTGAATGAACCCGGTATATCCGAATCAATTCGAATGAATCCGGTCTATCCGAATCAATTCGAATGATTACAAAAAAATCGGATAAGTTTTGATTAATTCGATAAATAATTCTTTGAATGAATAATTGTTTGGATTTATTTATTTTACTAATAATTCATTCGGTTAGGATTGGTTAGGACGCAAATAGGGACATGGACGGGAATTGGGACATTTACCTTATGTCTTTTTTGCTTTTTAGTGACTTATATGTTCTAAAGTGAAAGTTTTAAACTCAAAATACAGCTCTAGTTCCTGTATTATAACTCAATGATAATTACTTTAGATTTGAATTTCGCGCCGAAATGAGTTCGAAGAGCGCTCCCAGTGGAGAAAAATGGAACTAAGGACTGAGGCAAAAGCGGTGACTCTAGATCGAATAGTCTATGACCGAGTAATTTTAGCGTCTTTCTCATCATGAGAAAATTTTACGAGACGATTGTTGACGTCATTTTTCAATAAGTTGGTCAAAGTTCGTGAATCACATCGGTCCATTCATAGGAATTCTTTTGTAATTCCTTCCTGGATTTATTAATTGGATGCCAAACGTCTACGATGTGCTCTTCTTACAATTAGGCATAACCTCTTCAACTGACGTTTAATCTACTGTAAGTGTCAAAAGGAGGACAATAGAAAGTGTCTCTTTATTGTTCATTGTTGTAAGTGACATATATCCCCCAAAAACTTAGTAAATAAATTATTCAAGAATAAAGAAAATATTGAAGAAAGTGTTCTTTGTTAAAAAATGGGGGAGAGTTTTCTTTTTAAGGCTGTTGCCTCAATTTTTAGAATTGGGTGAAAATGAAAGTGTCGGGCGGGTTGCAGCCAGGGGCGTTTTATTTACAGAGATCGATCTGTTTACTTTTTGATAAGATATTTTTCTATAAAAGCTGGAAGTAAAAAAAACGTATTATAGGAATTTACTGTGTATTTGAATAAATCGTAATAATAATAAATAATGATTTATTATCATCTTTTAAATTTCTTTAGTTTGCGAGTTTTGCGAAAATCCCTTTTGGGTTGGCATTCTACTTTTTTTTTTTTTTAAATTTCACTTTTTTTAGTGGCTTCTTTTTTTATATGATTTTCTTTCTATTTCAGTTAATCCATTAACTCAAAATGTCCCAGACCACGACAATAGAAACGATCACGATCACGAGGCCTTTGAAGGTGAGTATTTTATTTTAGGTCAATTAATATTTCTATTTCAGGATCCGAAGAATTCAATATTTCAATTATCTTAGATTTGAAATTATATTCTGAATCATCGCTGGATTTTCCAATGAAGTATAGGGTTACCAGATGGTCCAAGTGAAAAAAGCGAACATTCCACAACCCCCCCCCCAAATTTTTTTCCGAATAATTGAGAAAAAAGAAAATTGAAAAAAATTTTCAGAAAATGAAAAAAAAAAAAAGAAAAAAATTCTGAAGGAATGTGACTTGATAATTCTGGATCCACGACATCATACTTTACCTGGAGTCCTGGAGTTTGGATGAAATATAAATAAAATAAAAAATATTCCTACATTTTTATTCGACAATTGAGTGGCTGCCTCTTTGAGTGGCTCTAATCGAGAAAAAAGCGGACATTTCATATTAAAAGCGGACATGTCTAGCTCTTTCTGTGAAGTTTTTAATAAATCGTCTGTAATATCCGGCTAAACCTAAAAACTGTTTTATATTTCTTGATTATCAAGATTTACCAGGGATTTTTTAAAATTTGGGGATGTAACATAATCTCAGTCTGTGACTGAAAATATTTTATTTATCAAGGAAAGACATTGTACACATATCTACTCTCCGATTAGGATGTCATAAAAGGAAAACGAAATCGATGAGGACCCAATAACAGGCTTATAACACCCCTCTTTTGGCAATAAAACAAACAGTAATTTCCGTAGAAGGGAAACTCAACTCGCTTTCTCAAAAATCGATATTCCCTATAGGGTCGCAAAAGGTCATCATCTTTCCTACCTACAAAAGGTACTCCCCTTCTGAGTGATCCGCCGGGAGATGACCTCACAGAAAAACAAACCTCCACATCTCCCCTTCTATAGAAATCCTACCTCAATGACGAAACCGGTCTGTCAGTGAACATGGCCGCTTCATCTGTCAAAGAGGTGCGATGAGCTACCCAGCGAACCTTTCATCGATCCGCCAAAGTCCCAACGTGCATCTTACTTCCATTAAAAATTAAGTCCCCGCGACTCTTCGCTCCTTTCTAAAATTAAACTACTTCTTCCAACAAAATCTGCAACCTTCCTGCCCCCTTCTTACTTAAAATCGCGAAATTCTGAATTCACTGAGTGGCTAAATTAATTCCCGCCTGTGTCTTAAGTGTTTACAACACCTTAAACAACTTCACAATTTCAAGAATGTCCTGGAAGGAGGACTTCCGACTTTCGAGGGAAAAGTTGATTGAGTAGTTTGGGGTTTGTGACATTGATTTTTAGTCTGTGATAAAAAGGTGAATTTTGGGTTTGGACTATTGGGGTAAAATGATCATGTATACTGTAGCTGATGACCACATGGGAGATAATGAGATCGCCCAGGTAGTGGATTGATTCTAAAAACGGTTCTTCGTTTTTCATTTTCTTAGTTTGGAAATTATATTACTGTCCATTTTAAGGGTTGAATTCAATCTTTGCTTTTGATTTCCAATATCTGTTTTAAGTTTATATCCGCAGTTGCTAAGTGTACTATTGATTTTAGTATTAATTCTGACTCAATTCGAGTTTCAGATTTAGGATACAGAATTTTGATTAATACATTTGATCCTTTTTTAGGTGATCGCATTAATATGCGGTGTGATTGTGATTCTGCTGATGATTATGGGCCTTGCGTCCACTGATTGGTTGATGGCCTTGGGATGGAGACAAGGACTTTTTGCACACTGCATAGAAGAAGGAGCACCGACTCCTCTTCCTTTTAATATTCAAGATTCTCCCGGCTGTTATCAAGCCAGAGACGTTGGATATATCAGAGCAGCTGCTGCTTTATGCATTGTGTGCATCTTGGCAGACATCGCTGCCACAATTTTAACTGGTCTTGGTCTCCGAACTCAAGATCATCGCAACAAGCATAAATACTACAGATTCGCGGTTTTATGCATGGGAGTTGCCCGTAAGTTTCTTCTAAATTTATTTTTTTCGACATTTTAAAATATAACTAAAAAAATAGATATGACTAAAAATTCATTTTCTGTTATACAGTTGTTTCACTGCTGATCGCGTTGGTCATTTATCCAGTATGTTTTGCTGCAGAACTCAATTACGGTTAGTAATTAAATTATTGCAGTATTATTTCTAGTCAAAGGGGACAACGACATTTCTAAGAGTCTAGTGAGTCGAAAGGCTCAAAAAAATTGGATCTGTGGTTACTGGAATCAAGAGTGTTGCAGCCCTAATTTCAATTTGCGCTTGTAATAGGGATGGAAAGCCGTATTAAAAAACCGACTTCCGACTTTACAATCGACTTCAACATTTTCGATTTCCAAAGCCGATTAATCGAGATGCCGTGAAAGTCGAATTCGACTTTTCCATCCCTAGCTTGTAACGCCTAACTATAGGCAAGATAACAAGCAATACAAGGTTATTTCAGGGTAATTCGATGAAATTATTAACGATGGTAGAGCTTTCGAGCACGCGAAGTACACCAATGCCTCATAAGAGGTTTTATTTAAAATGTTATTTGAATAACAAAAGTGACAATCCCACCGCTGCTACCAAATCAGTTGTCCCTAACTTGGCCCATGATAAGAGAGTCAATCATGGTTTAATTTCTATAATTTTCTAAACAGGAAATCGTCCGATGTGGGAATTCGGTTGGGCCTACGGAGTAGGTTGGGGCGCTGCGATCTTCCTCTTCGGCGGTGCAGTTTTGCTTCTTTGCGACAAGGAGAGTGAAGAAATCTACTACAAGGAAAGAAAAATTGTCCGGGATGACATCACCGGTGGTGGATCAATGATCGGTGTGGGTCATCACGGCGGAAGAAGCGGGATGCAACTTGCCTAGTGGCATTGCTCCCTGCCCGATGTTGTTCTCTAGGGAATCAAGAACTTCCTTTTCCATCCACACAGAGTTTACTGTGCAAAAAGCGAAAAGGACACACGCGGGGACTCAAAACTGGTGAAATTCACGGTATGTCTGCTGCTGTATTCGAGTGTGAATGGTTTTTTATACGCGGCATCTTCCTAATACCTGCTATTTAATATTTACAACTGATAATTGACAATTTACATTCAATTTCTACCAACTCGGGCACATCTCGGAATTTAAGAAAAACCAATGTGACTTTCACGCCCTCTGTTATTCTCCATTTGCTCTTCGGTCATTCCATCACGTTCTGCCTAATCTTTTTGGGACCACTTTGTCCTTTCTTTTCCAAATTAACAATTCAAAAAATGCAATTAAAAAAAAAAGAGACTTTAGCACTTTTTGTATTCGCAACGTGAATCTTTGATACTGCATTTACGTCAAGACTGTGATAGTTATGATCGACGTTTAGCAACTAAATTCATTTTTTTACGTGAGGTCAGGGATTCGATTTCATTTTCGAGATAATAGGACTTCCATATTTTTCTTGATTTTTCTAATTTACATTTTAGTTTAACGTATGATTAATTGATTATGGTTAGTATTCTGACTTGTGTTTTTGATTTGTATATACATTGTACAAACACTTAGATTTTAAGATTAATTTATTACACGTGCAACACGTTGATTAAGTTCGCTTCTTGTTAATGACTGACGACTTTTATAGAGAATTTATCGTACTTTAATTATTTTTTTTTTCTAACGATTAACACACTGATCTCCTGCGAATTTTCTCGTATCGAAAGTGTTCATGTTCACTGTAGTCGAACCAAAGACTGTTTTCAGTTCAATGCGAAGTTTGCTACATTTATACCAGAAAAAAAAAAAAAGTAAAATTAGGCAACGATTTTTATGTGAATCCGATTCGTTTTTCAGTGAACCCGAAAATTATCCATTGAATAAGTGAGCGTCTTTCGTACAATATGAACATTAAGTGGAGAGCACAGTGTTTGGATGTGTGAGTAGAGGCAGCTCGGGTAGGCAAAAATACTACCCCATTGCATTATTTGCATTATGATACGTGTATATAAAATAGATATCTTGCAGCGCATAATTTACGAACCTTAAATTTAAGAGACTTCAATTTCATCTAAAGAACGATGGTTTCGATGTTTTTACGATACTTGCAAGTATTAGAGTCACACCATGCGTAGATTATTATCATTCCTTTGTACGTTTTAGGATTTAGAATTAATGGGTAGATTTAATTATGTATGGAGAGAACCACCTCTGCACAATTATAGAAACGCTACGCTTTTTTTTTTACGGCAACCGTTATGATTGTAATCTAGTTGTAATTTTGTAAGAGCGCATTTTTAAGAGAGCGTTATAATCACGCGTAATCCAAAATTGACTGTCCAATAAAGCGTAGTGTCTTAGGAAAGCGATCTAATTGTTTCTATTCTCGTTATTTCTAATCCTCTCGCAAATCCCATCCTCGTGAAATCCGAATGTCTTATGCGATTGGAAATAACGAGACGGAAGTCTAGATTTCTCGATAGTTTATCGTTGGATAGAATACATATCATTATCACTGTTATTACTCGATAACGACGTTACAACGGAGTAACTTGTAATAATAAGGCTCGTATATTGAATAGAGGTACTGTAATTTACTGTCGAGAACAATTATTTACTGTCGGCAGTAATTTGTGTTACCAATCCAGAGACGATTTTAGATTAGTGCAAGCTCTGCATCACGTTACATTTGATCGTATAACATTGATGTACACATATCACAGTATTAAACAGAGAATAAAAGATATAGGAAAAACAATTTCGGTCACGAGCCTTTGGACTTTCATCCCCGTTACGTTTTATTATTAAAAATTAGTGATTTTCAGAAAAACGTGTAGAAATATTTAATCTCTAATGAGGTAACGCGAGAGAGTCTAAATGTAGATTCATATAAAAATATGACTAGCACTGTAAAAAAAAAAAAGATGTTTCATCGTGACAGTGTTACTGATTGATTATCGATAAGCTATATTTCCTTTCATTATTTCTTGAAAGCCAAGCCTCGAGAAGTTTCTCTTTAATCGCTGAGAGATATTTTAGGAATATTGATGCCGGTGAAAGTTTATTTAAGCTTCAGGCGTTTTTTTCAAAAGGATGAAACAACTGTCGGAATAATTTTGGTCCGTGCCAGTATCCTCTGAAACAATAGGAACTTTTAAGCCTATATTCCATTTTTTAAAGTTCGTTAATTTTGATTGGGATTTAAAGATCAATTCGATTCAGGGTTACAACTAATTAATTAGATTGGTAATTACATTACTAGAGTAATTAATAATTACATAGAAAAATTGTAATTATACTCAAAATAATTTATAAGTACAAAAGAAATTTGTAATTATATTATTATTATTAATAATAATTATAATTAATTATGATAATTGTATTTTGAGGATAATTACAACTTTTTTTATGTAATTAAATATTATATTGCCAATTCTCACAGAATCCGCCGTAAAAATTAGTAATTGAAAATGGATAATTAACTGTTTTTGTAACCCTGATTTGATTGAATGGATTCGGAACTAAAATTCCGACCTACAATTTTATAAATTATCTTCGGTAGTATAGTGGTAAGTATCCCTTCCTTCAAGAATCTCACCTAAGCATGAGGTTCCAGTAAATAAAAGGAAAAGCCTCCTTCTTCATCAAATAAGCGACGTAAGTTTCTTTTGCCTGATTGAAGGGAAATGTTTCTCTAGGTTGCAAATTATAATCAAATTCAGCGAGAATGCATTTTCCATATCCGGTAACCAGAGGACAAGATGCGTAACCATCGTAGCTAGAATCCATCTTTTTCCCTTCCAATGTAGCCATAATATTCTTGTAGATGACCTTCGATTGTGGCCCTGAAAAAAAGTATTGTAGAAATTTCACTTGGTAATAAAATAAAAAAATATTTGAGTTACCAATCGCAGCCATCGTTTTGGAATTCGGAGTACTCGTGCAATCCCCAAGTCCGTAGATATTCGAATATTTAGTGTGTTGTAGAGTTTCTGGAGAAACAGACAAAAAGCCGGCTTCGTTTGTTAAACTCTGGTGCTTTCTTAAAACGTCGGGCGCACTCATTGGTGGACTCACATGCAAAAATGAGTACTGTAAATAATAATTTGAATTAGTAATTAAGTTAAAAAAAAAACAAAACAAAAATGGTAACAATTCGAACCTTCTTGGTCCACTTTTCTTCCGGTTTTTGTAAATTTTGAAAAACTGCTTCCTTTTTATCAAGTTTGATTTCTACCAAATTCGTCTGGACGTTCACTTTAATATTCCTTCTGTTGCAAACTTCCCAAAGAGAATCGGCGTACTTCTTCACACCGAAAATCACCGGTAAGGTAGTGTTGTAAATAATTTCTATATCGTCTCTTCTTTTTTGCTGAAATAGATTCAATAGTAATCAAATAATTATTTTCATTTTTCGATCATTATCTTTTTTTCCAAATAAAACATTGAAATAAAATTGAATACTTTGCGCCAGTAATCATCAGCGAGGTACGCAATTTTCTGCGGAGCGCCTGGACATTTAATTGGAGAATTTGGAAAAGTGAAAAGGGCGCAACCATCTTTTGTCCTTTTGATCTTTTCGAAAACTTTCGAGACAGTGTTGTGTCCGTAAATTGAACAGACTTGCGCATCTGGATTTTCGAGTCCTTCAGCGAGTCCTGGGATCTATCCAAAAAGAAAATTAGATTATATGCAAAAAAGCTGGGTACCTTTTTTTTTTTTTTTGAGGCGATTTGTTATTTTTACCCCGTTCCAGTTAGTTTGAAGACCAAGAGCGACAATCAGAATTTCGTATTGAACAGTGTCTCCATTTTTTGTTGTGATTTTATTGTTTTCGGGATCGAAAGCGACGACAGAGTCTTTTAGCCATTGGGCATTTTTTGGAAGAACATCTTTCATTGGCTTTCGGGCTTTTTCAAGATTTCCTACTCCTGCCCCGATTAAAGTGTATATTGGTTGGTAGTAATGGTCCTAAAAAAAACATTTGCTAATAATATAGAAGAATTAATAATTATAAAAATTATGATACTATTTTTGAAAGTAAAAAATTTCCACAAACTTCAGAGGGTTCGACGACTATCACATGATTCGGTTTTTCTTTATACTTTCTTGAAAATTTCGCTGCCATTGTGCAACCTCCACATCCACCACCCAGTACCAAAATTTTGCATCTGTAAATTATAATATGAAATTTAGAAGTATATAATTTTTTTAACAACGAAGATGGAAGCAAATTAAACTTACGAGTGATGCGCGTATCTGACATTGTGAAATTTTATTACTCTTGAAGTCAACGTACTTTTTCTCACAATACTGTACATAATTTAATTTTTCAAAAATTCTGGTACCTGAAAATTATTAAGGAGTTTAAAACATATGGACCACTGAAATTAAAATTTCCCGATATTAAAAAACTCTCGACAATGGAACATTTCTGGACAAAATTATTTTAATAAATAAATAATTTAAATAATTTTTTTTTTAATTATTCTGTATTTTAAAAATATTTTTCAAACATTTTTAGATATCTTTTCGGGAATTTTCCATTGTCGGAAATTTTTTATTTTTAGTGCCGGTAATTTTATATTGTCGTTAATTTTCGGTCTGGAATTTTTAATTTCGGGAATTTTATAAACTGTCAAAAATTTTAGTGTCGGCAACTTTATATTGTCGGCAATTTTATATTTTTCAGAGAATATAAATCAATATTTATTATTTAATATTTATTCTCAAATCGAAATTAAAATTTTCCGATTTATAAAATTGCGAAAAAATATTTTAATTTAAATTATTAGGAAACTTAATTATTACATAAATATTTACAATTTATTAATTAATTTTAGGGGTCACATAAATTTACCGAAATTTAAAATTCCCAAAATGAAAATTTCCGAAATAGAAAATCCCCAAAAGAAAATAATAATAATAATAATAATAATAATAATAATAACACTAGAAAATTCGCGATAATGAAAAATTCCCGAAAAGATATCTAAACATGTTTGAAAAATATTTTTAAAATAGAGAATTAGTACAAAATTTTCATTATTATTTAAATTATTTATTTATTAGGTAAATTTTTTTCGAGAATTTTTTAGTGTCGGGAATTTTACAGTGTCGGGAATTTTATATTGTTCGCAATTTTATAATGCCAGAAATTTTATTTTTCGGTAATTATTTATTCGGGAATTTTACAGTGTCGGGAATTTTATTTTTCGGGAATTTTCAGTCGT
>JAUESH010000006.1:2492244-2511591 GCA_032275165.1 Synergus magnus | reverse complement strand
CATCCTCGGCAATCCTCGGCCTACACGAAACACCGACATGCCGGGCGTTTACATGTATTGCTTCCACGAGGGAACGTGGTAGGGGCCGAAAAAATCCACGATCTGAGAACACTGTTGGGAAGCTTATAGCCTACTAGTGTAAAATTATTTAAGATACAGTCTGGGCCTGCCCCCACGCTAGCAAGGGGAGAAGGCTTGGGCAAGGCACGAGTGTCCCGACGATACCATTTAAGTGTTCTATATGACTTTAAAATATGTACAGTCGCCTTTACGTACCTTGCCTCTTTTTACCTTGCCGCTCCCCTAAATTCTCGATTGAGCTCTTCCCTCAGCACGAGTGCGACGGCTCGACATCCGAGAGAGTCCGAAAATTGTTTCTCTCTCTGATGCACGCGTCAGGCTCGAGAGTGGGAGAACATCGTTTCCACGAAAATTACTCCCCTACGGTCCCAACCGCGGCAAGGTAAATAGAGGCGACTGTATTTGGTATACGTGGACATGCTCCAAAGCATTTTTTTTAATGGTGTCATCAATTGTATTATTAAAAATAATGATTCCTTGTATTTCAAACTATCCGTTTAAAAAAGTAAGGTCGCATCTACTCGGGCCCCTCTGAGATTGTCTCTTTTCATCGAAAACACTTCGAGAGCAACCTTCGAGAGGCCTTTGCTGTTAAGTATAAAAAAAACGTGATTGGCGACGATTACCCCCGTGGTATTTTCTACGAGAGGCCCTGGGTAGCATCTCAACAAGAGCCCTGCTTAACCTGATTTTATAGCCTGGATAAAACCATTCCAAAATTTATTTTTCAAAAAGCAATTGGATTTGGGAAAAAGGACTTCAAGGATTTCGCAATTGATGTACAAGTACATATGGGGCATTATTTCTCAAGTGTACCCATCCCGAAATTTGACTTCGTCTGATCGAACTCAAACTTGGGCAAAGTGTAGTCCTATCAGATAGTACTTTACCGAAAAAAAATTTCATCGATTGAATAAAAATTGACCGAGGTCGAATGGTTATAACTATTTTTTCAAAAATTGAAAATTAGACCTCTTTTTTTGAAAACCAAAAATATTTTGCCTTTTTTTTTGAGAAACGACACTTTTTTTTTATCTCAAAATAAAGCTCAAGGCTTCATCTTTCGAAGCCCTCAAATTCAAGATGTCGTTTTTTTTTTGTTATCGAGAAATTAAATAGAGAGTAATGCGGTGCACCAACGGCGCATTACAGCGCGCAGCGCGTACAGCGCTGCGCGAGACTCGACTCCATACAAAGGGCACTTTTGGAAAAAGTAAATTTAAAAAAAGAGTTGTTCAAACCACGTTTTTTTTGCAATAATTAGTATCCTAAAAAGAATTTCGAAAAGAATAACAAATGTTGTAAAATTTCAACAAATTAGAATTAAAAAAATTAGAAATTGTTACCTGTACAAGAAAGAGCAAAAAAAAATTTACTTTTTTTTTTTAATAAAAAAATTAATTTTTCAAATTCATCAAATTTTTTTTATTTGTTTTATTTCGTGAATAATTATTTTCATCAAAATACGAGTCACATTAAAATCATTGAAACGTAAGAGAAACAATTATGTCGCTTAGACCTAAACAACAAATAATGAAAAAATATTACTCATTTATAAAAGTGATGAAACTATTCTGGAGACATATTTTTGGAATGATTAATAAGATATTCATCATCGATTTTAAATTGAAGGTTATGTTTTTTGAAGAGAAACCTACAAATTTTTACCTGAAATGTCACCTCACTTGAGCTTTAACCTTTTCAATGGGATTTTCTATCATTTTCTCTGTTTTTCTCGTGCAGCTTCAGCTCTTTTCTCTTTTTACAATTTTTTCTGTTCTTTTACAAATTGAGGCGGATTCGATGCTTTCTTTTTAGCTATATTGTAAGCCTGTTAAGCATGAACTTAAAAACAGTGCTCTACAATATATTTTAACCCTTAAATGGTATCGTCATTTTCGGTTCTTTAATTTCTCGAAAAAAAAAAACTACATCTTGAATTTCAGGGCTTCAAAAAACAAAGCCTTAAGATTTATTTTGAGATAAAAAAAAAAGAAAAAAAATTTCCGTCCTCAAAAAAATGTCAAAAATATTTTTGATTTTCAAAAAAGAGGTCTAATTTTCAATTTTTGAAAAAATGGTTATAACCATTCGATAGATCAGGAAAAAGTCTGAAAAATATACAGGACAAAATTTTTTTTATTCTATACGAAAAGAGTTTAGCACATTTGAAATAGGGTCTACCAGCAAAAACTCGAAAAATTCCCCCTCCCCTACCTCGGTTGATTTTTATCCAATCGATACAATTTTTTTCCGGTAAAGTACTATCTGATAGGACTACACTTTGCCCAAGTTTGAGTTCGATCAGAAAAAGTTAAATTTCAGGGTGGGTACACTTGAGAAATAATGCCCCATATATGCATTTAAATAAAGAGTAATGCGGTGCACCATAAACTCCTTTCGTATGGAATAAAAAAAATTTTATCGTGTATATTTCTTAGACTTTTTCCTAATCTATCGAATGGTTATAACTATTTTTTCAAAAATTGAAAATTAGACCTCTTTTTTCAAATATCAAAAATATTTTTGACTTTTTTTTTTTGAGAAACGACACCTTTTTTCTTTTATCTCAAAATAAAGCTCAAGGCTTCATCTTTCGAAGCCCTCAAATTCAAGATGTCGTTTTTTTTTTGTTTTCGAGAAATTAAATAGAGAGTAATGCGCCGTCGATGCACCGCATTACACTCTATATATCTCAAGAATAGTTTCATCACTTTTATAAATGAGTAATATTTTTTCATTATTTGTTATTTAGGTCTAAGCGACATAATTGTTTCTCTTACGTTTCAATGATTTTAATGTGACTGGTAATTTGATGAAAATACTTATTCACGAAATAAAACAAATAAACAAAATTTGATGAATTTGAAAAATTAATTTTTTTATTTTAAAAAAAAAAGTAAATTTTTTTTTTGCTCTTTCTTGTACAGGTAATAATTTCTAATCTTGTTAATTCTAATTTGTTGAAATTTTACAACATTTGTCATTCTTTGGAAAAATGAACCTTAGTTACACGAGAGGAGATAACGCATAACGTCAAAAAGTCCTAGAAACATTTGAAATAAATTTTAAACGTGACTTCTTTCCGAAATTCTTTTTAGGATACTAATTATTGCAAAAAAAAATGGTTGGAACAACTTTTTTGTTAAATTTACTTTTTCCAAAAGTACCCTTTGTATGGAGAATCACCTATATGTAGTATTATAGTATTATAGATAACAGAAAATTTGTTTTTTGCAAGTCGCATAAAAGCTTTAACTTTTTATAATAAATAATATAAAAATGTTTCCTCGAAAGTTGGCAATTTTTCGAATTTAATGAAACCCAAGGTGAAGTGTTTTTGTTCATTATTTATGTAGATATTGTGAAAAAAGTCAACATTTTGAAGTTTTCTTAAATTTTGTATAACTTCTGAAATAATAAACATTTTTATATCATGCATGCACTGCCGTACAAACGAAAAAGATACATAAGTGACATTGTCGATTCGGTCGAGTCTCGCGCAGCGCTGTACGCCTGAATCGACCGTATCGACAATGTCACTTATGTATCTTTTTAGTTTATTCGGCAGTGCACAGAAATGCAAATTTGATACTTCACATCAGCAACTGACTTTAAGTAGTTACTCAACTCGCTATACAAGCCTAGAAGTGGCATTTTCTATACGCATATGACAAAAAATACAGTGTATGACTTGGGAGGATTGGTTTTTGTTAATAGATCGTGGAAGTTTGCCGCTCTCGGTTCTGGTACATATGATTGTACTAATTTGAATTATTACGACTTTTTACATTCTCATCAGTGAATGTATTATATTTATGTAAAATTTGAGCCCCCTTTTTTTGTCAAATGTCCACGTTTTGTGACCCCCTGAACCCGAAAAACATGTTTTTACGAGTCTCTGTGTGTGTGTGTGTGTGGGGGGGGGAGGTCTATAGATTTTTAGTTTGTCAGCACGATAACTTTCGAAAGAATTGAACGATTGAATTGGCCTTTGGTATACTCTTTTAGTGTCCTAAAATGAAGGTCAAGTTCGTCAGCCAGCCATTTTGCATGAAAATGAAAAAATTTGGAGCATTTTGAAAACTTTTGAAATCAATTTTTTTTTTTTAATTTACAAATTCTATGTACGGATTTTAGTAGTACTCAAAAAGTCGAACAATTTATTCTTATGACTTTTTTCGATAAAAAAAATTGTCAGACATAACATTTCGAAAATTTAAAAAGATAAACGAAAATTAAAATTTGAAGTCAAATAACGCACGATATGATAAAAATTCAAGAGATGAAAAATGTTGCTTTTTGAACGTCCTTGACCATTTTTTGATAGGATAAGTAGTTTTCGTTTTAATCATGAAAAATATTGTTATACAGAGCCAAGCGCGAAGCGCGAGGTTTGAATGAGGTTTAAATCAAATATCGGGCGCGAAGCGCGAGTGCCCTGATGAGAATGTGTTCCTTAAGGTCGATAGAATCTTAAGTAAATTAGTGCTGTCTTACGCGAAGCGCGACGTGTGATGAGAATCTGTTTCACCTATTTTTTGTTCTAAGTTTGGACTTTGGGATACGATAGTAATGACCTACTCAAATTAAACTTAAAAATGAGCCAAGGGACATTAAAAAATGTTTATTATTTCGACATTTATTCAAAATGTAATAAAACCTACGAATTTTGACTCTTTTTGCAATATCTCCATAATATTACTTTAGTTTCATGTTTTTTAGAAGAAAAAAAATGACATTATGTATGATAAAAATAAAATATTTTTTTTATGAAACTTACAAAAAAACAGGCTTCTTTTTTTCTCATATATTTTTAAAACGGACATACACGAATTATCGAATTGGAATAGCTGAAGAAAACTTACTGATTCAGGAAAGCAAACAGATATCGCATCACAATGACCACTGGTCTTGGAAGACTGAGAATTAGTTCCTTCATCTTGAGGACAAATTCCTGTTTCGATTCCAGTTGTGCCAACTCCATGAGATGCTCAAAATAGATTATAGGAAACAAAGGTTCCCTAAGTTCTCTAAGATAGAGCTTGAGCACACCAGCTACACTATTGATGTCGGAAGCGTCGGTTACATCCGCGAGCGGATCCTCACCTCTTTCGAACCACTCCCTAAAGTTGTTGATTTCAATCTGAGATCCAGAAACCCTGAATATACCTTGGTGATGAAGTCCGTAAAGATTTATCACCCTGATACAGCTCTTCATAATCAGAGGTATTTCTTGATTTGTGCTTTCAAGATATTCTTCCAATGATCCACCAAACAACTTTGGTTGTCCATTCATTTGCAGCCGACCAATTCGTTTTCTACGGGCTTGCTTCTGTTTCGTTGTACCAATTGAAGGATTTGGGCTCGCGTTTGACTCATCCAATAGACTTTGACGTATATACTCTTGTTTCGCGTCAAGCCTCGCAATTCTTGATGTACCAAGGAGATATTCTCTGAATTTCTGTTGATAAAAAATACAATTTTGAGTAAAATAATTAAGCGACCTTTTGATAATTTTTCAAGAGACAAAAAACGTTCTAAAAAATTGAATTTTCCGTATAGAAAAAAATAAATAAAAACAAGTTCTCAAAATACATCAGAACTAAATAGAAGTCTGAAAACTTTGATTGGAAAATACTATTAGATTCCGAAAAAATGAAGGAAATACTTTTTTCGTTCAAGGTGAACGTTTTCTCAGCCTGGGTCGTTAATAAATAATCCAATTCTAAAATGAAAACTTGCTCTCGATATACTATCGTGTTAAATTGAGGTGTGAGAAGTTTGAATGAAAAATAATATTAGCTTCCGAGAAAATCGAGGGCAATTTGTTCTTTCATTTGAGGCAAATGTTTTTTCGGCTTTTATCGGTGATTTAAAATATAATTTTCAACTAAGGGCATTGGAATTTTCAAGCACACCTCACAGGTGCTCCTTCTTTGTTTTTCCGTGAGAGAGAAATTATTTATCAAAAAGGGAAAATAAAATATTCCACTTTTCCCTTATTGAGAAATAATTAACGTCT
Source organism: Synergus magnus (assembly GCA_032275165.1). Classification (NCBI taxonomy): domain Eukaryota; kingdom Metazoa; phylum Arthropoda; class Insecta; order Hymenoptera; family Cynipidae; genus Synergus; species Synergus magnus. The sequence continues at coordinate 2,505,485 of JAUESH010000006.1, read as the reverse complement.
TTCACGAAAATAAAAAGAGTGAAGAAGCGCCTGTCTTGTTATTAAAAAATAATTTAAAGAATTTATTTATTACAAAAAGTTATATGGTATAGTATTATTCGAAAATATTATTAAAATATTATTCAAAATACTTGAAAAGTTTAGAAAAGATATTAATGTAAAACATAGTAAAAGGGTATAGCCGAATAAACATGTAAAAACTGCCCCTGGCTCAAATTCAGCTTAACGTGTGCCAGATGGTAGCCTGTGACCAAAAAATAGCCTATGCCAAATTAAAAGCTCCTAAATCTCATTTTAATGACATGGGGAAAAAAATAGACATTTTTTTCTTTCTGCAATTACTTTTTCTAAACTCTACAAAAAATTTTCTAAAAATTCATGGCATCTTTCCCCATTCCGCTCTTTATAGAATACGATTTGATTTAGATGTTTTGGTGCAAAATTAAATTTCTTACGTCAAAAAGAAAATTTTTAATTTGATTTTTTTATCGAAGAAATTGCAGTACTGTCCTGATTTTTGTTATTTAGTAGAGCATTCGGAGATCGATAACATATATTATCGTCGTGACTTTTAGAGATGTGGAATGTAGTTAAAACAATTGAAAACCAAAATTAAACTTTTTAAAATTTTAATTTTCCCGCCAAAACACGTGGAAATGGTTTTGATACATTTGATCTAACATTATTTACGCAATTAACAATATATATTGCAGCAACATTTCTACAACATTCCTAAAACATAGAGAATATGGTTATGCAATATTGTAGCAATATTGCCGTAATGTTACGTAAACTAAGTGACGTTCAATGCATTAAAAATGCGATCACAATTTGTTATATTGTTGCTAATGGAGTAAATAATGTTAAACCAAATGTATCAAAACTGTCAAAGCAGGATTGTGTGAATGGGCTTGACGTAATTAACAAAGCGTTTATTAGTTTTACGTATAATCTTAAATTTATTTCTCAGCCCGTTCATACAATCCTGCTTAGACAGTTTATGGGCCCAGTTAACCATTAACTACGAGAAAAGTGTGTGAACGCTGTGAGAATAACTCGGGAGTTGCACGTGGCGAGAAACGGAAGTCCGCCATTTGTTCGAGTGCCGGTTTTAACCTGTCGTTACCGAGAAAGTTTTAACAAAAATTGAATTTGTGACGTCAGTTGTAATTTCGGTGAAGGGTGTGAAGCCTTTCGATGGAAAGAATTTCCAGGGCTGGAAAGCTCAAGTGAACGCATTGTTCGTCATGAACGATGTTCTCGACGTTGTAGATGGGACAAGGGAAAGACCAGCCGAGGAAGCCGAAAACGCAGCCACGTTAAAGAAAAACATTAAAGATAATGCAACGGCAAAGTTCATTATTCTGTAAAATCTCGACGAAATGCAATAGTTGTGTGTGCTATCGTGTGTTTCTGCGAAAGAAATATGGGACAAATTGTGCTTAATTCACGAGCAAAAGACCCCAACAAATAAGCTGGGTTTGCTACAAAAGTTTCACGCGTATCGGATGAGCGAAACGGACACGGCGGTACAGCACGTAGCCAGGGTGACAAATATGGCAAGTAGGTTAAGGATGACGAAAATTCTGGCGAGTCTGACCACGAAGTTCAGTACGCTGCCGGTGGCGTGGGATAGTGTCGACCCCGAACGAAAAACTCTCGATAATTTGCAGGAGAGGCTAATCAGAGAGGACGCGAGACTTAACAGCGACGAAGACGCTTCGGAGGCGTTGGCCGCAACGTCGAGGAATCGACGCCCGCAAAGAGCCATGAATTTTACAAATTAAAAGACCGAATATAAAAAGAACAAGAAGGACATGTAGTGCTACAAGTGTCAGAAAATGGGACATATCGCGAGAGTGTCGAAATAAACGTAAGCCGCATCAAGACAGCGAAAAATCTCACGACTGCGTATTCATAGTGCTAACAGGTGAGAATTCGGTCGCGTCGGATTCAAAAAGTGCGAAAAGTGCTAATCGATAGCGGTATTTCGAGGCGTCTTACTTTTCAAAGTGAAAGGTTTACCGACTACAAAACGGACAGCACTGCAGATACGATATCATTCGGTGATAATCAAATCTGCAGCGTCGCTGGTGAAGACACGGTGCGAATTAAAATGTTTATCGATGGTGTATGGTATGACTCACGAATCGAGAAAGTATTACACTTTCCGAAATTACGAAAGAATTTATTCTCGGTTGGAGTATGTACGATAAATGGGCTCGGAGTGCAATTGAAAAATAATCGAGTCGAAGTGCTGCGCGAGGGCGAAGTACTTGCCACGGGCATGAAGCAAAGTAATGATGTGTGCCGCATGTTTTTCAAGGTTGTGAAGCAATAGGAAGCAACGAAGAAGCAAACATAGCCACAACAAATGTAACTGTCTGGCATGAGCGATTGGGACACGTTGGAAAGCGTGCAATTCGCGAAATGTCCGAAAAAGGACTAGTGAGTGGAGTGTCGATTACGGAAAAAAATGACGTTTTCTGCGTACCGTGTTAAATGGGAATATCGCACAGGTTGCCGTTCAAAAAGAAATCGGAGCGCGATAAGAACATAAAACCGGGGCGAGAAAACGCACTCGGACGTCTGCGGGCCAATGTCGACGAACTCGATCGGAGGATCGAGGTACTTCCTAACCTTCAAGGACGAAGCGACCGGCTACAGACACGTATATTTCATGAAGAAGAAATCCGAGGTGTACGAGAAGTTTAAGATCTTCGAGAAGATGGTCGAGAACAAGTTCGGTCGAAAAATGAAAACTCTAAGTTCGAATAAAGGTCGTGAATTTTGCAACCAAGAAATGGACGATTATCTCAAGAAGTGTGGAATCTAGCGAGAAGCGACAGCGCAGTACAATCCGGAGCAAAATGGAAAAGCGGAACGCAACAATCGAACGATAGTTGAAAGTGCGCGAACGATGATAATCGCGAAAAATCTACCGTTAAGTCTATGGGCAGAAGCAGTGAATTGTACGGTATACGTTCTAAACCGAACCGTGTGGACGAGTGGTACAGTAACGCCGTACGAAGCCTGAACTGGAAAAGCTCCAAACTTGAAACATCTACGAATCTTTGGTCTTTGCGCAAGCGAGCAAAAAAATATTCGTTGGGTACATAGAGGAATCAACGTACTACCGGGTATACGATCCCAAAACGAAAAAGGTCAGTGTTACTCGCAATGTTGTGTTAAAGAGAGTGTCGGAACGTTATCGGCAGAAACAGAAGAGAAGGAAGAAGAAAACGAAATAATTCTTCCACGACCAACAACCGAAAACGAGAACGAGCGCGAGTACGAGAACGGGAATATGATCAATGAAGAAGAAGATGACGGCTTCAAAGAAGAACGAGAAGAAGAGAATAACGACGAGCCTGAGGAACAACAAAACGAGCCAGCACTTGAAGCTCAACGAGTCCTGCAAGATCGCTCGAAAATTCAAACTCCGAGCAGGTATCGGCACAACGCAAACGTTGCCGAGTACATCGCACTAAAGCCGCGCAGTGGGCTGATGCTGTACAAAACGAGTTTAAAGCCCACGAGGAAAATAATACGTGAAAACTTGTAAAAAGAACACCTGAAATGAGATTGATTGACTCAAAATCGGTGTGTTGGCTGAAGAAGAATGCAGACGGGAAGTCGCACCGATTTAAGGCACAATTGTGAGCAAGGGGCTTTCTACAATGAGAGGGGATTGACTTCAAGGAAACATTCTTTCCAGTGGTGAGGTATGACTCACTGAGAATGTGGCTAGCGACGATCGCTACGAAAAATCTCGAAGTAATGCAGTTTGACTGGAAGACTGGTGGAGGACTGGAAGACTGGAAAACTGGAAGAGACGATATTTATGGAGATTCCGAAAGGACTCAAGGAGAAAGACCACACGAACGTCGTGTGCAAGCTCGAGAGGTCTCTCTATGGACTTAAACAAGCTCCAAGATGTTGGAATCTCAGATTCACCGAATTTCTGAAGGAGTTCAACTTCAAGGAGTGCGAGGCAGATAAGTGCGTGTTTATCGAAAAATTCAAAGACGAAGTAGTGTATTTAGCGTTATTTGTCGACTATGGTCTAGTCGCCTCGAACCGTATAGAGACTATCGAAATAATAATTCAGCGACTAAGTGAAACGTTTAAGATAACTGTCGAGAATTAAAATATTTTTGTCGGACTGAAAATCGAACGCGATAGAGAACGAAAAACATTAATGTTTCATCAGAGCGCATACATGCGAAAAATAATTGAAAAATTCGGTATAGTGAACGCGAAAACAGTGAGTGTACCGGTGGATCCACATGCAGCACTGTCTAGTTGGCCGAGGGGGCATGTTGGCCGGGTGCACTTTTTAAAAATTCAAACAGTGTTTGCGGCTCCATTTGTGTTGTTAACTGTTTATTTATGCAAAACGTATATTCCAGTGTGTTTACAAGCGTTTTCGACGTGACGATTTGAAGCTATTCCATTTTTTCTGTTTTTGACGCTGGTGAGTAAATTTCGTAAGTTGTAAACTTTTCTACTTGGTTTCGAGGGTAACCTAACTTTTAGTATTCATAAAATTTAAATTTTTTTGGGAACAGCGGGTGGGGCATGTTGGCCGTGTTGTATGTGGGGCAACGTTGGCCGAGTTGTCGAGTAAAATCGTTCATCAATGTGCTCCAAAAGCCCCTTTATAACCTCTTTCTCTCTTCCTAACCTCTTTCTAACACTTTCATACAAAAAAAAATTTTTTTGGAAAAAACCCAAAAAAATAGTCTGTACGACTTTTATAATTATCCTTTTATTCCGTCCTCGTATATAAAATACGTTAATATTAATAAATATAAATTTGTTGAACTATATTCGATCTGTTGTACTAATTTTTCAATACTCGGCCAACATGCCTCACCTGTGGGGCATGTTGGCCGAGTATTGAAAAACAGGTGAGGCATGTTGGCCGTTTCACCGCGTCGTGTTTGATCGTTCACCAATCTGTCCCGGATTTTTTTTTTAAGTATGAAAAAATTAGGATGTATAGCCAAGGGTTATTTATAGCTTTAATGTAAAAATATGCTTTTTCCGAAAAGTCAAGACAGAAAAGCTACAAAAATTCCGAGAATCTAACTCGGCCAACTAGCCCCGCTCTCCCCTAACATGCCGTATCGCGAGGCAGTTGGTTCATTAGTTTTCTCAGCTGCCGTATCGAGACCGGATATCACGTTTGCGGTAAACTCAGTTAGCAAATATGTGAGCAAACATAATGCAACACACTGGCGGGCAGTAAAGCGAATATTCGCATATCTTCAAGGCACGAGCCAATACGGTATCGAGTATGCAAGCGGCAGTAGCGAAGCAGCATTAATTCGATGGGTTCTATGAAGAATGTGCTATCGTTTCGTTTCCCGCACAAAAGAGTCTATCAGCGCGTTTCGGGTTGATAGACAATGAGAACTAGGCTAACTTCATATGTTAAACATTGAAGTTAGCTTAGTTCTCATTGTGAACAAAACGATAACGTAGTCCTTACCCGAAACGCGCTGACAGACTCTTTTTTACGGGAAACGAAACGATAGCACATTCTTCGTAAAACCCATCGAATTGGTTTTTCTGATGTTGTCTACGCCGAAGATATCGAAACGCGAAGATCCACAACAGGATACGTTTTCTGTCTCGCGAACGGAGCCGTCACATGTTCGTCACAGCGGGAACGATTGGTGACGTTAAGCACGACGGAAGCCGAGTACGTGGCTGCATCGACAGCAGCGCGAGAAGTAGTCTGAATAAGAATATTCTTATCGGACATCGGATGTCCCTGTGTTAAAAAGACGAACCTATATGTTGATAACCAAAGCGCGATTCAGCTAGTCAGAAATCCAGTCTATCACAAGAGGACAAAGCACATAGATGACTATTTTCATTTTATCCGCGAGAAAGAAAACGAGAAAGAGATTAAAGTTGAATATGTTCCGTCCGAAAAGCAACGCGCGGATATATTTACAAAAGCGCTGCCGCGAGACGGTTTTAGAGATCTATGTTTCAAGCTAAACATGATAACGATTTACGAGAAATGCTCAAACGGCGGTAGTATTAAGAATAGTTGAATTCAGCGCATTTTTGTAACGAGTGTACACACATTTTTCTTTATGTGCCTCTACAGAAAATGAGTCAAGCGAAACACGGGTAACTTCGTCAGCTCTCGTATCCCGAAGGGAGCCTGGGTCGGCAACCGTTAATTTGCGAGTATTCTTGTCTCATGTCGAGCAAAGAGAACACGTGCTACGCTGTACTTAAGATTATACGTAAAACTAATAAACACTTTGTTAATTACGTCAATCCCATTTATTTCTCAGCCCGTTCACACAATCCTGTTTCGACAAAAACCATTTCCACGTGTTTTGGCGGGAAAATTCAAATTTAAAAAAGTTTAATTTTGGTATTCAATTTTTTTAACTAGCTTCCACATCTCTAGAAATTACGACGAAAATACATGTTATCGACCTCCGAATGCTCTATTAAATAAAAAAAATCAGGACAGTACTGCAATTTCTTCGATAAAAAAATCAAATTCAAAATTTTGTTATCGACGTAAAAAATTTAATTTTGTGCCAAAACATCTAAATCAAATCGTATTTGATAGAGCGGCATGCGGAAAGATGCCACGAATTTTTAGAGAATTTTTTGTAGAGTTTAGAAAAAGTAATCGCAGAAAGAAAAAAATGTATATTTTTTTCCCCATGTCATTAAAATGAGATTTAGGAGCTTTTAATTTGGCATAGGGGAAGGGTGCCTACAGGGAGTCAGAAAAAACTGAACTTGTAATAAAATGTGTCACTTGAACATCATTGTACCTTCCAGAGTACACAGATAATTACTCATTACATTCAATAAATAAAGCTTTTGACTTACTTTTAATCGTTGATATATTCAATTATTTAAATTAACATTTGCAAAAATTGTCGTTGATCTCAAATTATTTTGTCTTAGCTGCAAAATATATAATATTACGATGGTCAGTTCTTAGTGTCCAATTACAGGTTAATTCCCTGCTAAACGTTGTTTTTGTGAATGTCAGTGCTACCAACGCTATAAAAGTTTGGTTACTATATTACATCAAAATACGAGTGATATTTAAAAATGAGTTTAATTTTTTAAAATTATTTGCAAGTACATGTGAATATTTTCTAATTGCAATTAAATTACGATCGAAACTTTATTTTAATTTGAAATTAAGCGGAACCGGCGCAACTGCCAACTATCAGAATAAAAAACCCCTCGTGTTTTTTGACAACGTTAACCACAATTTAAAAAAAAAAAAAAAAAGAATATTAGAGATTATCTGTGTACCTTAAACTACGTCCACTAAATATTGACATATTATTAAAAATCTAAGATTAAAAACCTCGTTTGCCTCAAAAAAGATGAGTATAATGATGTCAGTTTGTAAGTGCATAAGTGTAAAACTTTTTAACGGTCCTGTTTTTCTTAAATGTTAGTTAAAAGTGAGAAAAAACATCATTGCAATGTGTTATCAACACATTTCATTTAAAAAAAAAAATTAAATAGAAAGTTCTCGAATAAAACTTTTCTAAAAAATGCCTATGCAATAGAGTCATATATTATCAGCAATTAAGAGACATTTTATTTTATAATTTTGTAGATAATCGTTTTGACTTTCTGTGGACACCGAACAACTGTGGGCACCTTTCCCCTAGACTAATTTTTGGTCACAGGCTACCATCTAGCACACGTTAAGCTGAATTTGTGCCAGTAGCAATTTTCATATGCTTATTCGGCTATACCTTTTAGTATGTTTTTTTATTCCACTAAATATAAAATGTAAATCTATCTATTTAAAAATTGCTCATAAACTTTCCATTACTGGTGTGCTCGAAGGATAAAAAATGAAGAATAATCCTAGTTTTATCATACCGTGAGGTAGAACTCTTCTGTCTCTTGTCTATCGGCTCTTAACTTGATTTGAAGTGTTTCAGGAGGTTTCCATGTGGGCACTGCATTTTCACCGAAATACCTGGAGCAGTCGTAATCTTTGGCAGTCAGCATCTCTAACAGACTAGCCTCAGCAGTTTCCAATGTCTTCCACACTTCCTCGGATTCAGTTCGAAGTGACGTGACTCTTTGCTGAAGTTGCGATAAGCGCTGTTCCATCTCTGTATGTAGTACCTTCTGCAATTCTGGTTCGGGTGTCTGTAAATTTATTCGAGACGTCAATGACTGCTTGATTACATTTTCTCCCTGTTATGATACTCTATAGCCTAGACCTACACACCTCGTCTCCCCGCTGACCTTGGAATTCGAATTTCTTAGGAATCATAAATGCGGCATGATGCGACTCCAAGAACCTTTGCTTGTCCGCCCTAGAATCTAACGCCCCGACACAAGACGCTAATTGTTCAGCACCAGATTGCAAAGAACGTTGCTTTCCTTCCTCCGCACTACAATGCATTAGTAACGCTCTCGCGATACAATTATGAAAGCCAAAGTCCATACACTGTAAAACAAAAGATACAGATAATAATATTTTATTAGATTTAAATCTTCATATTGTTACAACAATTTTGGCAGTACCGTAAAATTACCTAACTTCGAACACATATTTTCCTTGGATTTTAATTATTTTCTAAAACCAAAATTAACTTTTTACACCATTTCCGGCTTTGTGCTTTAATTTGTATTGCTTTTATACTATTTGGTTATGTAAAAGCAAAGAAGCCAGAGTTTGAAGTTAGGTGATTCTATAGTACTCAATCTTATGTCATGTTCTGTAATGATGTTATGCTCACATTCAATTTCAATTACATTGAAATATATGTTAAATATTAAAGAACCGATGTGTGTGGTGTTTATACGTTGTATCAAAAAATAGTTATTTGATATACGAGTATACAAAATAGTTAAGGAGGATCAGGTGCTTCATCGGGGGAGTGAAGCGGGACGCGGGGAACCCTATACTGACCGTGTTAAAGAATCATTGCTGTCAACGTAAAGAAAAATATTCTTTATGTTTAAAAAATAGGTAGATTAAGATATTTGCATATAAATATTGAATAAAATCGAGTTTAAAATACTTCTAATTATAAATTTCTATTTTTCAATGATTATTTTTTCCCTAATATATAGATAAATAAATGCTGCGAGTTTCAACAGAAACTTGGCAGCAGCACAACGAGCGTGGCGAGTATATTTCTCAGTTGGCAGTCCTTGTTATGAATTTTCCGCCACCTAACCTCATTCATACTCTGTTGCGCTGTTGCCTTATTCCTTCGCATTCATTACTTTTTGTGTTTGATAATTTATTTCTCTATGAAATGTGCGGTAACCTACTTTTTTCTTTTTCTCAGTTGTTAGTAAAATTATCCAGCAAAATATGTATATTTTTTTCGTCTCATGATTTGCATTTTTTCTCCCATAATTCGATTGTAAGGATATGCATGATAGTATTTCCCATAAGAACCTATGTCAAATAGTCGAATTTTCGGCATTAATAAAAAAAAAAAAAAAGCAAATAGATGAACAATTCGAGAAAAAATCACGGAGTTTGATTTCGCATTGCAAACATAATATATCTTAATATTATGAAATTGGCTGCAATTTTTGGTAGCACCCAATCCTCCTTAAGTAGGTGACTTTTTACGAGTTGCACTGAAAAAAATGTCTTTCGAATTTTACATGGAATCTAAACTTACTAATAAATCCCCGTACTATGTTCGCCAAAAACGCACGAAACCCGTACTCTGTTGGTATGATCACGTTGGTTGGTGGTCATATTGAAAGAGTACGGGTTTCGTACATTTTTGGACTGCGTAGTAGGGGGATTTATTAGTATGTTTAGATTCCATGCAAAATTCGAAAGACATTTTTTTCAGTGTAGGGACCCTGATAACCTATTTAACATTTGAAATAGATCGATTTATATCTTAAGGTTCTGCGGAGTTAAAATAAGATTTTAAAAAATGGACTGGCTACGTCGCCAGACACGTCTGGCGAAATAACAGCAGTAGCTTATTTCGCCCGACGCAATATAGATGGGAGGCGAAGACCAGCGAAATAAGGAGAGTAGGTTATTTCGCCAGACAGGAAATATACTTTTCACAATAAACTTATATAATTGCGAAAATCTTGAAAATTTAAAACTTTTTGTATTTATAAACTCGAATTCAAAGTTTCCTCTTTTTTTTTTGAAAGTTTCAAACCAGGAGAAAGTTTGAAAGTTTGATGAAATTTTACATCCAATAAGGATGTAAAATTTTATGTATATAGGAAATAAAACGGTTTGAAACTTTCAAACCAAAGGAAACTTTGAATTTGAGGTTATAAATATAAAAAATTTTAAATTTTCAATATTTTCGCAATTATATAAGTTTATTGTGAAAAGTATATTTCCTGTATGGCGAAATAACCTACTCTCCTTATTTCGCCAGTCTTCCCCTGCTACCATATATATTCCGTCGGGGGAAATAAGCTACTGCTCTTATTTCGCCAGTCGTGTCTGGCGACGTAGTCGCGTGCTTTAATAAACAATACTTTATCATTGATGCGTTCGAACCTCAGGGTTACTAATAACACAGAAACATGAAAAAAAGTCTTGTCCACTAGACCAGACAAAAATTTCTACACCTTTTTGGAGTCGCTGAATCCGAATCCGGGGTTGGTTTGACTCGGTCAGATCGGATTTCGTACCTAACCTCAAAAAAGTGATGAAAGCTGAAACACTCATTGAAATGACCAGAAATTGATGACCAGTATTTTAAAAAATCGTAAACTGTTCCCCATATGGCCAATATAAATTTTTTGTATTCAGAGTTGGGTACATAGAACTTGTTAATCATTTACTAAATATGGCTACCAGTCTGCAGCATAAAATCCTGCTGCCTTGACAGATACTGTAACGATGACAAGTGCCAACTGCAAAATGTTAAATGATCAAAATTTCATCAGAGTCATGAACAACAAAGAAACAGCTGCGTGGACAAGTTTTAAAAATGTCGTGGAAAACTTCCTCGGTAACCGTAAGTAAAAACTTGAAGAAATTGTAGCTGGTTTGGTGAAAAATTTTAGAAAACAGTGTTGTTTGATGAACTCGAAGTTACATTTCTTAGATTCTTACATAGATTACTTTCCAATGAATTTGGGAGATTACAGTGAGGAGTAGGGTGAAAGATTCCATCAAAACATAAAGGAAATGGAACGCAGGTATCAGGGAAGATGGGATGTAAATATAATTGGACATTGCAAAGAAAAGATGCTCAAAAAGGGGTCAAACGTAAGAGGAACCACCTTGAAAGGTCCTTTGAGAATAAAAGTACGATATCACAGGGAAAGATAAAAGTAAACTTCTCTGACATATAGGGGTCAGTTTTCGGTTCTTTTAACCCTTTAACGAACACTGCTGCAGCTGAGCAAAATTCACTATTTTCGATATTCTTGATTTTCATGTAACAAGCTTAGAATTCCGCAAAATAAATACGTGGATTAGATCAAAGTGGACTATTCCGCATCTCGTAAGGTGGTTATAAGTTATCGTATACTGAATCGAAACCGAGAAAATTATAAAAATTAAAAAAAAATTATTGCAAAAATCGATCAGAAAATGATCAAACATTATTCCTGAATTTTTTCATAATTTTTATTCAACAGATTCTAGGCTTGGCCCTCAAAGGGTTAATCACTGTTTTATGGTTAGGAATGTAATTCGGCATGACCGAGATAAATTAACCCCGAATTTGAACTCAGCAACCTTAAAAACATATAATCGTTTTCTTTTCTGGTCATTTCAATAAATGTTTCAACTTTCATCACTTTTCAGAGACTAGGAATGAAATGCGATCTGATTGAGTCAAACCAATCCCGGATTTTAAATATATTAAGGGCATTATTGCCATAAGAATGTACCATAATTACCATAAGAGCAAATTTAGTTTCGCCAACTTTACGCTCGCAATAACAAATATTTTTTTACTTAAACTAGACCATTTACCTCCGTTTCGTACAGACGGAGGTAAATGGCCTAGTTTTAGCAAAAAATATTTATTATTGCGAGCATAAAGTTGGGGAAACTAAATTGCTCTTATGTTAATTAAGTATCACATGCCTTTAATAATGAAATAAAAGGAAAACTGCGTCTATGTTTCTTATCAGAAAACTGTCAATAAAACAGTAGATCTTTTCTAGTTGAACTCAGAGCTGACAGAATGGAAACCTGGAGAGGTCGTAATATTAAAAAATTGTTTAAATGCAAAATTAAACTTAAGTATTCATTCATTTTTGGACAAATGCTTTTCAATAGCCGGTGACTTTATTTCGAATTACATTATAATTTCCAAAAAGAACAGTACTCTACCAACGTTGCTTGATGCTATATCACGACAACTACTTGAACTATTTGTAATTCAAGTATTTGTAATCGATTTGTACAGTCGACTCTGACTTACCGTACACTAGATGAGTTCAAAATACTGACTTACCGTACTCTTTTTAAGCCATGCCCCTTGCGTACAAATGGGTGAGACACCAATATTTTCGGTGGTCTTCGGATTTCTTCGGGCCTCTTCGAATGTTTGATAACTAAAAATATGTTCCCATAGTGTTCACTATAGAAAGTATGCGGTAAATCAGAGTTGATTGTATTTATTCTTATTATAAATAACTGTCGAATTACGAAGCCGACGAAACCCTTTGTTAAGGACACTTATTAAAAGCTGATTTTTCCAGGTTATTTATCCAAATCGTCAACTAGGACATGTCAAAAATTTCAGTAATTTAATAATTGCAATCTTAGAGAAAACGGTATATCAAAACTAGTTTAGTCTTGAGTTTAGTTTATGTTAATTATTAAGTATTTCTGACTCGCATGATGTTTCGTTTTTATATAATTTTTTGAAGTTGCTACATCATCGAGACCATCTTCAGAGACACACTGAAAAAAAAGTCAAGCAGCATTTGCTTGCAACTGTCAGGTAGAAATAGCCCTACTGTACACAATAACCAGTACGGCATAGCAGTTCCTGCTTGACTGTTTGGTTGCTTCTGTCGTGCCCACTAGGGTGGGCCGAAAAATAGTATATTTCGACACAAGATGCCAAACGAGCGTTTTGGTCACTGCGAGTGTGAAGGCGCCACGTGAACCCGAGGCGAGGCGAAGGCGAACGAAGCCGAACCGAAGGCGAAATTATTATGTGTCAAAATTTGTCAAGTGGGCCACTTTTTTTTGATGGGTTGTGATTTTTCTTCGGGAATGCGTGATAAGCTAGAGT
>JAUESH010000006.1:2475724-2487958 GCA_032275165.1 Synergus magnus | reverse complement strand
TCAGAAGAATGCAGCGTGGAATCCAATTGGCAAAAATTAAGACAAAGAACCTCAAATAAAGTTCTCCGTGAAAAAACTGAAGCATCCAACGCTCGTTTAAAAAAACTTTACGAAACGTTTGAGAAATTGAATCAGCGACTAGACGATTGTAAACTAAAAAAGAAAAATCTCTCTCTACCAAAAGGTGGCGAAATAGACGAACAAACTTATCGAATACGAGATTTTTCAGAATCTACAAAACCGAAAGAAAATCGCTGTAAAGAAGATTTTGAGTTTTTAAAAAGAAGAAAATCACAACAAACAGATGTAGAGGATTATCTAGACAAATATGCTCTAAATTTAGATAAATTGAAAGATGAAGACTCAACAATTAAAGAAATTCATCCCACGACTAAAGAAGTTGAAGAATTATTCGAAAGGTTGAATATTCGAGACATAGGTTTTCAGGAAGCTGATGATCCCAAAGATTTTGGGGATTTTGAGAAAAATGCAGAATTTAAAAAATCTAACACCGTGAATCAAGAATCGCAGTTTACGAATAGATTGAGTTTAGAAGAGAAGGAAAAAATTGTCAAGAGACTTTTAAGTGGAAAATCAGAAGAGGCGACGAGTATTGAAAAACACAAAAGTGATTTTTGTTCTGAGAGTCATCAGTTGAAAAGGGAAGAATCGAGACCTCAAATTCCGAACATAATGTCGAGAATATTTAAATCGGACTATTTAAAACAGGATTTAAATTTGTGAAATTTTCTATAATAAATTTTTAAAATAACTTTTAAAAATGAAATAAATAAATTTTAAATCATCTACAATTTATGAAAGTTAAAATTAATTTTATATACATCATCTGCCTTTACACAATATATAATATTATGTCTTAAAAATAAAGTTCTATCAATAGTTTATATCACGATTCTCAACCGATCGTTTCACAGACCTTATCAAAATTTTACTTTAGTTCATTTAGTGTTTAGTTCTTTTTTTTCACGCGATATGCTTTGATACCGAGATATGATTGATCCTTTTTTACATTGCAGTTCAAATATCTGAGTTTTCTGGGTATCACAAAACTGCCGAGGCTGAACTGTGACTTTGGTAGATCACGGCCCCCGTAAAATTAATCACAGCAGCCAAAACGAAAACTGGCATCCAACGACCATGGGAAGCAGTTACTAATTCTGCCGTGAGAGGACCACACAAAATTCCTGGGATGGTAGCCTGAAATTAAAAAAAAAAATTAATCCTATATCCTTTTTTCTATATCTTTTTTCTTGGCTGCAAAATTTTGGCGCGAAATTCAAATTACCACTTTAAAAAAAATTTTAAGTGACAAAACTCACTATTGTGTTGGATATAGCAAAAGTAATTCCTGCGTGATTAGGTGCCACGTCTGCGTGATTGCTGAGGTGGCCGGAAGAATTGCAAGCGCAGAGTCCCATCGAAATTGAGATAAATCTTAAAAAAAAATTAGATTAATTTTGTATATCAATTTAATCTAATCTAATATAATATTTTGAATCGATTTTACGTACATTACTGCTAACATAAGATTGTCGACTGCACAAAATGCAAGCAGAAAAGCCCCAGGGCCAATCAGACCAATATTCGTCATCAATCTTCTCACACTCAAAACCGACCATCTTTTTTGAATGAGATTGTCAGCACTGTGTCCGGCAGCTAAAAATAATATTTTACTATAATTAATATTATCTAAAAGATGGACAATTTGTTAAAATTTTTTTAAACCAACCTATGCCAATGAGGGAATTAACTATATAGGGCAAGGCAGTGAGACTGATGCTTTCCTTATTGGCCGATAAATTTCTCGATAAATAAGTTGGCAGCCATTGCATAATAATATAGCTGCTCCAATTCATGGCAAAATGTGCTATGTACAAAGCCCACAAAGGCGAATGTGCTACGAATTCCGTCCACCGAAGACTTCGATTCTGTGCAACCTTTGAACAATTCTTCTCATTAAAATCGATTATAAAAAAAAAAAAAATAAATAAATGAATAGTTAGAAGAAAACATCAAATTTAAGGGTGTTGGGTCAAGTTCTAAAATTCGATCTCTTCATTTTACATAATAAATATTACAATTAGATCTTTTTTCGCTCTGTAGCGCTATTCTTTTTTGAAATAGAAGTTTGTCTACAGAGCGAAAAAATATCTAATTATAATATTTTTTGAGTAAAATGAAGAAATGAAACCTAAATTTTCATTTTCATTTTACGCTAAATATATTTAAACATTTTTTGCTGCTTTCCTATATAAAGATAGGAAAGTACCAAAAAATATCCAATTATGTAAAACTTGTTGATACATTTTCCATTTTTCACGTTCAATCAATTTAAAAATAAGGAACAATTTTATTTATTTGTCTGCGAATTAAATTTATTTTCCAAGTGAATATTTTAAATAAGCAATATACAGAGATAAGCACAATTAAATTATAAGAAAATGAAAAGATCCTAATTATAATTACCTTGGGTAAAAATAGAGGAATTTCATCCTGACTGTTGGTCTCATGGTACAAAACAATCCAGAGTAGCGTCCAGAGAATTCCGAATGAACCAAAGAGGTAGAATCCAGTTTCCCACGATAAGTACGAACACAGCTGTCGTGATAATTTTTATTAAATAAAATATGAGTAAATAAACAGTAAATATATTTTTCTAAAGATGTATATAGATAAATTGAGTATATAAAAAATTTTTATACTCACGATTGAGGCAACTACTTGCCCTACAGAGCCAGCAGCTACAAGATAACCAAAAGCTCGAGATCTTTCCTCCACAGGGACATTATGGGCGAATAAATGAAATATGACTGGCAGGCCTTGAAAAGAATATCAAATTATCAATTAATTCAATAGTTACTTACATTTAACATTCAAATAATTTAAATTTCGCGCCAAAAGTGCTTCAAGTTTGAGGTTACGTTTAAGTGTGACCGATGCAAAATGGGCGCGAAATTTGAATTCTAGAGTTTTCTTTTTTTAAAAAAAGCGTCATATTGTTAATTTAAAGTTGATTTTTCTTACCGAGACCTTCACCGAGTCCGAGAATGACTCGACAAATGACGAGTAACGTAACAGAGTGGGCCAAAAGTGGAGTAACGACTGTGCTAATTGACCAGAGTAAAACAGCTGACATCAAAACTGTTTTACAACCAAATCGATTCGCTGTGCTGGCACCGATGATCTGATAACAAAATTCAGAAATTAAAACCCAATAGTTTTTAAATACAAGAAAAATGGGGCATTCCATGCCAAATCGACCACTTTTGCATGAAAAAACTTTTGCATGAAAAAACTTTTTCATAAATTTTCCACGTAACATGGAAAATTTATAAAAAAGTTTTTCCATGCAAAATACAAGCTCCAGGGGACCTGACAGCGGTCGGCTAATATATTCTTTTTCATTTCCCAAAGTTTCAACAAGATATTTCATTTATTTTAGAAATAAAAAGGTAGAATATAAATACATTGCCCGGTCGGTAATTCGTGACGTCATAGTTCTCCATTTGCCCTTAACTTTAATTTTAGAAATTTTCAATTTGATATCTGAATAAATTTAGAAGTAACACTGCAGAGAAAAAAATGTCGGTAAGGTAGGGATCGAATAAGTAATACATGACTTTACCGACATTTTTTCCCGCATTGCAATTTCACCATTTATTGACATATTGAGTTGGAAATTACCTTAGTATTAATTATATAGCTTTAATTATAGAAATTTTCAACTTGATATCTCAATAAATGTAGAAATGGCATTACAGGAAAAAAATGCCGATAAGGTAGGGATCGGATAACTTATGGCCTTCAAAAAACGTGGAAAAAAATGATAGAAATGAATGAAAAACGTTTTTACTTGACTTGTGAAGTATCCAAAGGCAAAAGCAGAGAGAATCCACCCTTGCCAGTAAAGATTCCAGTTAAATTCCTTTGTCATAGGGACGATGGCAATTGGCATAATAACTCGATCCGCAGCATTAATAAAATTTGCCGCGGAGCACAAAGCCACAATCCGAGAAGTCCTCGGAAGCATTTTTAATCTCGGCATCTTATCACGTTGAATTTTTGTTTATTTAAAACACAAAAAAGTCACATCGTTTCGATAGTTTATTCGTAGCCTAACCTAAAAATTTTTAAATTAGGTTGCTTCTTGACTTGAAAATGTTTCCAATTTATCCCGAGACTGCATTTTACTTATTCGAAATCACAATTTTAGAGAAATTTACAAGAACAGCTGCCACAATATTCCACGACGGTTTCGAAACTCGAAAATTGTTGCCGGAGTTTTTGACGTGTCAATTAAACTTTATTTCTGGAAAAATTCGCCAGGCGGCGCCACCTCTCAATGACAATATTTGTATCAAGATATTTCAATTTTGTTGTTATACAAAAAGGGCAGAAAATTTTGCAAAAGTAGTAGTTTTTTAAATCATTTTCTTATGTGTGAGGGTGTGATATAATTTTTGTATCAAATTGTAGACTATTTTTTTATTTCAAACATAGCTTTAGAAATTTGAGTTACGATTGGAGTATTCCGAAAATAGTCTACAAATCTCAAAAAGCGATTTTGTTATTATATTGAATGAAATATTGGTTTTAATTCTGAGGATCGTGAATTTAATATAGAAGAATTGAAAGGGTTGCTCGTTTGATTGATTTAGCGCAAAACAACGCGGGAAGGTTAAATTGAGTAATGGAATAATAGTCAAAAATAGTAGAAAAAGTACAAAAATTTATTAAAAATAATGAAATTGAAAATAGCGTATGAAGTGGTTTCATAATTAAAATGAAACTATGTAAACTTCTGTCTTATGTCTAAGTATAAAAAATACAATCAAGTTAACGACCGTTAATGATTGTGATATTTTCTGACATACTTTTTAAAATATATCTATCAGTCTAATTTCTCTAGATATAAAAAATTATCTAATTTCTCACAATTTTTACTCCTATATCAACTCGAAACCTAAATCTTCAGCCATCGAGGATTCTATAATTTCATTTTTCTGAGTGACCTTTTTTAGGTTCGCGAGATCATTTAAATTATAAAATTCAGTTTCGACCTCCAAAACTGCTTGGGATCCTCTATTCGACTCTTCTATAAGAAAATCGATCTTCTTCCTGACTTGAGGTCCAAATTCCTCACTTAATTCCTTCACGAGTTCTTTCTGGGCACCTGGTTGGGATCCAGCACGCTGAATTGATTTCCCACTCGGCAAATCGTTATCAAGGATTGGGGATCGATTTCTATTCAAGTTAACAGATATTCCTTCTCGGGCACCCATTTGGGTTCCGAGATTCCGAATTGATTTTCCACTTGACAAATCGTTAGTAAGGACTAGGGCTCGATTTGTATTCAGCTTTGCAGTCGTTTCCTCACGGGCATCCATTTGGGTTCCGAAACGGGGAATTGATTTACCACTTGGGAAATCATTATCAAGGACTGGAGATTGATTTGTTCTTCTTTGTTCTTTGTTCACTTCTGCAGATGTTACTTCCCTGGAACCCACTTGGATCCTAGACTCAAAATATTTCTGGCCGATCTTCTGCTTCTTTATAAAGCCCTGAAAGCCTTTAGATAACATTTTGAACCCATTACCTTTCCCGAGGTTTAGGTCTTTTAACTGGGAACCCACTTGGGCACCATTTGTCAAATTTGAAGCACTAGTATCTGGTTTTAATGAATCGATACCTTGTGCTGGAACAAAAGTGAAGGTCCCAATCGTGTCTGTACTGCCAGGTATTTGCACCCGAATATTTATGTGAGGATACAGCTTGGGTACTATGAATGTGGGTATCTCATCCATACTGTCGTTGCTCCAGACCGGCTGGTATCCCATGGGGATATCGACTTGGGGCTTTCCTTGGGAAACATTGTTGATTTCTGCAATAGTGTTATTATCAACTCCGGCACCCACTTGGAACCCGAATCGGGAACCAGCCCGGGATCCACCCTCAGCACCAACTGGAGATCTAACTTGGATGTAAGAGTGATCATTATCTTTGTTATTCATATGGGATCCAAATCGGGTACCCGTTTTTGCTACCTTGGAAAATTGTTTCCTTTCCAGTGAAATGTTCACGAGTGGAAGAGAGCACTTTTCATAATGTTGAAAGTAAACTTTCATCCCCATTTTTAACTCCTTCCAATACATTTCTGAAGCCATAACTTTTATTTGGTACATTAAACTGCTTTCTTTGTTAAAGCTGTTAGCAACATGTCCAATAAGTAAAACGTCACTGTCGTTAATTATAGATGTTGCTTTCAAAATAAATATTTCGACCTGAGGTTCAAGTTTCTCCAATGTTGCAGCTTCAATCCATATTGATGCAATTCCTCCAGGTCTCTAAAATCATTAGAAAAAAAGTATATAAATTATTTTGTTGCAGAAGATTAAGGGTGTTGGATCAAAATTATAATCTCAAAATTGAATTCCTCATTTTACTCAACAATTATTGGAATTAAATATAATCTTTTGCTCTGTAGATGTATTTTATTTTAAAATAGAAATATGTCTATAATAGAGCGAAAAAATATTTTATTTTTTTATTAATTAAAATAAAGAAAACGAATTTTAAATTTAGAACTTTGATCTAACACTCTTAAGAGTGTTGGGTCTAAGTATTTCTTTATAGTAAAATGAAAAAGTCGAACTTTGAAAATATAACTTGAATCCAACACCCTTAATGAATTTTTCATTTTTCAAAATCGATATTTAATTGTTTTGTTAATTTTTTAAATTAAAATACCTGCAAGATTTGGACGATTTTCCCAGCTGGACAGTAATGACTATCCCTATAAAAATCTGAAGATTCCCCTTCAGTATTTTCGTCATTAATTTTAAATCCACCAATTGAATTCGTAATTTGGTCTCTGCAAATAAAAATAAATAAATAATAAACTTAAAATGCCCTACTTCACCAGCAGTCGGCAATTTATATTTTAAACAATGATAAATTATTTTTTAAAAATGTTCAATAATTATCATCATTTCAATAATTACCATCATTTCAACAATTATCCGAATTTTAATAATTAATAAAAAATGTTTAGAGTGCATGAGGGGATTTAAGCTGATTTAAGTTTGATGGTGAAAACAGAAGCACATGCTCAAAATTTTCATTATTAAAAATAGTCTTTTGTACTCACATTTTTGCTACTCCAGAAGCTTTTTTCAAATATTCCGCCATTGCAAAAAAATGGATTTGCGTTTTGAAATATTTTAAACAGTTTCAACACTTTTATTTATTTCTGAGGTAAAAAAATGATCGATTTTGATTTCCGTGTAAGTGCTAGTAAGAAGAAGAAGAAGAAGAAAATGGCGATTCATAAACCTTAAAATTCTGAAAATTCGGGGCTAAAGAAAACTAAAACTTCTAGGGTGCATTTCCATTGAGTATTTTAGTGCATTTTCACAAACGGGAAAATTGCCTGGAAGATTTCCCATGGGAAAGTCGCCAGGTAATCTTCTCACATTCCCTTGCAATATTGAGGGCAAATGGAGCACTATGACGTCACTAATTACCGACCGGGCAATGTATTTATATTCCACCTTCTTATCTCTAAAATAAATGAAATATCTCGTTGAAACTTTGGGAAATGAAAAAGAATATATTAGCCGACCGATGTCTGGTTCTTTTTTTTATGAAAAAACTTTTTCATAATTTATAAATTATTAAATTGTTAATGCCCATTTCTCAAGTATTTCAGAAACTTTGGTCCAATGAAAAGTTCCATGAAACTTTCGAGGTCTCGTGAAACATTGCAATGTTTCAAATATGATGGCGGGAAAATTCAAACTATGCACACAGTGCCTTTCTCGCGGCATTTTTAAGTATTTAGAGAAACAATTCAACACTTTTCTTCAACATTTTCACAAATATCACAGTTTTACTAAAGAAACGCAAACGACTTTCTTTGTGTAAATTTTTATTACTCTTTTTTTCTCTAATACGTAACATGACCTCGCAGTTTTGCCCAATAATAACATCGTTCATTGAGTCGCGACATGTGAGCGAGAACTTCGAATACGTCTCTATCAGGAGACAAATGCGTTACAACGAACCGATTTCTCTTCCCAATTAGAAAGACGAAATCGACTTCTCGATCGCCCAGCTCCGTTCTTGCTTGATAATCTGTCTCATCGGCGTGTTCTAAAATCCGACGTAGCGATTCAATAAAAATTCTCAAAGGATTGATGATCTTTTCAAAAGATCGCTCGAATCATTACGTCGGATCCTCTCTCGATCATCCGAACGAAAAGCAACGTTTTCTTGCAGATTCGACTAGGCCTCTGCATATTTTGTTTTTATCTGTTTGTATGAAGACGCTTAATGAGGAGTTGATCGTTCGAAGATTGACTTAAGAAAAAGAAACTTAATTTCTAGGTTTCGTTTACTGCTGCTGCTTGGCCAGCGTCTCGGCTTTCTGGGAAACCTCTTCGATCGGACCGACCATGTAGAATGCAACTTCGGGAAGATGGTCGAGTTCTCCCGCAAGGATCTTCTGGAATCCCTTGATGGTTTCCTGGAGGGGTACGAGCTTGCCGGGGTGGCCTGTGAAGACCTCAGCGACCTGAAGAAGGAAATTTAGTAAGTTGAAGATCCTAATCTAGAGTTTTAACTTCTTTTGATAGTTTTAATCTAGTGCTTCTTACTTGGAATGGCTGAGAAAGGAACCTCTGGATTTTACGCGCACGGGCTACGGTCATTTTGTCTTCTTCGGACAACTCGTCCATACCCAAGATAGCGATGATATCCTGGAGTGATTTGTAGTCCTGGAGGATCTTCTGCACACCTCGAGCAATGTTGTAGTGCTCGGCTCCGATGACGTTGGGGTCCATGATACGGGAGGTGGAATCAAGAGGATCCACGGCGGGGTAAATTCCTGAAAAAGAATACACGAACGTTTTTTAATTGTCTTAGTTTTCTCAAGCGCCATGAAATACATACAAATATCGATTGTTACTATAAAAAACTATAATTGTTCAGCGTAATATTAATAAATTTAATTTTATACCGAGTGTCAGGCCACTATTTTTTAATTCCCCCATCTTAAATTTGGAAACTTGATAACGGGTATATAATCAGCGACCCCAAAAACCCTATATACACCTACTCTCATAGAAGTTTAGCTACTAGAAAAATGCGAACATCAAAAGTTTAAAACGCAAAAACCCCCCATTCTGCAAATTTAAATACTAAAATCTATTATTTTCAAAAAGCCCCCAATCGAAGATTTTGGTTTTGAGTTTAAAATACTTCTCGGATGCTTGGGAATCAAATCCATCAAGAAAACCCCAGGTTACCAGACTTTCGATTAAGACCCCTTTCAAGCACACCGTGCCATGCTGCCCACATGAACCAATCAAAGGTGGTAAGAGAGGGGATTGACGAGTTGACAGGTTTTTACTCATTTACTCACGCGTTGAACATCACTGGTTTAATTTAAAGATAAACGCAAAGTTTGAAAGAATTCCAATAACGATCCTTACCCAGCTCGGCGATAGCACGAGAGAGTACAGTGGTGGCGTCCAAATGGGCGAAGGTGGTGGCAGGAGCGGGATCAGTCAAGTCATCGGCTGGCACATAAATGGCCTGTACCGAAGTGATGGATCCCTTGGTTGTGGTGGTAATTCTTTCCTGCATGGTACCCATGTCAGTGGCTAAGGTTGGTTGGTAACCTACGGCGGAGGGGATACGTCCCAAAAGGGCGGACACCTCGGAACCAGCCTGGGTGAATCTGAAAATGTTGTCAATGAAGAGCAACACATCCTGACCCTCCTGATCTCGGAAGTACTCAGCGACGGTTAAACCGGTCAAGGCGACTCGGGCACGAGCGCCGGGAGGCTCGTTCATTTGTCCATAGACAAGCGACACTTTGGAGGTCTTGTCCTTCAAGGAAATGACGCCGGTCTCAATCATCTCACGGTAGAGATCGTTACCCTCTCGGGTTCGCTCTCCGACTCCGGCGAAGACGGAGTAACCTCCGTGGGCCTTGGCTACGTTGTTAATCAGCTCCATAATTAATACAGTCTTTCCTACTCCAGCACCGCCGAAAAGACCTGGAGATAAAAAATATTAAGAGTTAGTAAGATTCAGAGCAGTGCAATTTTATTTAAATTAATTTTAACTCATTTTCAATTTCTTCTCAATTACCAATCTTTCCTCCCTTTACGTAAGGAGCGAGAAGGTCGACGACCTTGATTCCCGTGGCGAGAATTTCCTGTTCGACGGACATCTCCACGAATTCGGGAGCGTCGGCGTGGATGGGGGCGAGTTTGTCGGTTTCTACGGGGCCACGTTCATCGATAGGTTCACCGATGACGTTGATGATGCGGCCGAGAGTTTCAGCACCAACTGGAATTCGGATGGGGAATCCGGAGTCGAGAACGGACTGACCACGAACCAATCCCTCGGTACCTGGAAGAATATTTAATGAATTAAAGAGATTCTTTGTAAGAGATGGAAAATAATTCAAGAAATAAAGAGTAGGATTATTATTAGTTTTCTTACCATCCATGGCGATGGTGCGCACAGTGTTTTCTCCCAAATGTTGGGCCACTTCAAGAACTAGCCTCGGGGTTCGGTTTTGAACCTCCAAGGCGTTGAGGATGGGGGGAAGTTCATCGTCGAACTGAACGTCGACGACGGCACCAATGACTGCCACGACGCGACCCTGGGGATTTTTCGTTGCCTTCGCATAGTTACGGTCTGCAAGTAGAAAAAATTGCAAAATTAGAAAAAAAATTTGAGATTTATTTTTAGGATTTATTACATAATAGAGGAAGTGTTTTGATTGGTAAAACTTTTTTTTTAATTGGGACCTTGAAGACTGGATTGCCTTTTAGATATAAATTCAAATTACAATATTTTAAAATTAATTAGTAACTAAATAAATGATTCCTATAACATGGGACATTTTTAAAAACTGAAATACTTTTGAAATTAAAACAAGGTCAAAATCGAATTTGAATTTCGCGCCAATAGTCCGCGTAACCTAAATAAAGAATTAAAAAATCTAATTAAAAATTCTTCATTTTTCCCAAAACCAAAATAAGTGGATTCCAAATTCTAAGATCGAAAAATTGTTAAAACACAAGAGATGATAAGTGCGTTACATAACAAAAGAAATTGATCCACGAAGTTTTTCACATTTTCAAAATAATAATTTCTTCCTCTAAATGAAATCCCATGACATTTAAATCCACTTTTAATTCAAAAACTCTTTTAAAAACTGGCAAAAACGTCATTAGAGAATCTGAAAATACCGGAAGTCAAATGATGTCAAATGAGACAATTTTGAAAATCGAAATTAGCTGAAAATAGGAACGGAAATGAAAACAAAAAGAAGCTTTAAAAATTTTGTAATAATTAAATTCTGGAGTATTTAAACTCCAAAAATCTCATTTACTCGAATTTGTGCCAAATGACCTAAGGCCGCCATTTTTCTTATCACATCGCTCGAATAATACAGATTATATAATCGAATAAGCGGTTTTCCTTCCCAAGATTTGGAGCCCGATTGATGATTATTAGGAAAGGGACTATTGTCAGTGAATCGCCTTTCATTTTTTTTCTTTCGATTTGACGGATGAAGTCCTTTTTTTCTCGTGAAGTCTGACTATGATTGCGGCAAATGCGGCGCGATGGGTCCGACATTTTCAAGGTTGGAAGGGTTCTTTTGGAGAGGATTTTTTCGGGATTTTTGAGTACTCACTGTTGACTGAAAAAGCTGCGGAGGCCTTAGCGATTTCGTTTTGTAAAAGGGTGGGTTTCACGGCCCTTAAGGCCCCAGCGGCGGCTTTTGTCACAGCACTCAACATCATGGTCGATCGAGTGAAGAGAGACCAGCAGAAACTTCTCCACGTTCACGACAGGAAAATCTAGGCGCATGCGTCAATTTTCACGCATGTCTAGTGAAAATTTACCAACAGATGGCGCGTAAATGATCTTTAAATTTTTTATTTATAGATAGTTTTTCTATAACAATCTGAATTATTTATTTAAGCTCGAGATTTTTGCTATTTCAGAAAGCGAAGTTAGGCTCAGAAGATTTTAAGCTTAACGGCATTCGAATCGAATGTTTTTGAATTGGAAAAGAAAGGTGAATATCTCTTTAGATAAAACAATACTTTATTCAATCATCTAATAGACAAAATTATGATTTTATACATCATTCTATATAATCTTTGAGATAATAAAGATCGACAATGA
>JAUESH010000006.1:2436922-2449351 GCA_032275165.1 Synergus magnus | reverse complement strand
ATTCTAACTTACCGACTGCTGATAGCTTACCGACTATCGGTAACTTATCAGCAGTCGGTAATACTTTATCTCCCAATCCAAATAATAATTTAAAAAAGTTCCTCACCGAGTTCCTTGACAGTGGATGGGTGGTAATTCTCAGGCTGATGAGAGGACTGAATCAGTCTCGCCTGACTTCCGGTACTCCCAGCAGAAATAGTTGAGGTAGTACTCAAAGTTAAATGATTAGGCGTTCGACCCAGATTTGCTTTTTTCTCCCCTAAAAAAGCCTGCGAGTCCTCTTCGCCCTCCGACTTCGTACCTGAATCCATTTCCACTTTTACTTCCCCTATAAAATAAAAAAAATAAAAAATAAATATGCCAATCAGAACAAGAAAGAAAGAAAGAAATTTCAAATTCCAATTATTATTTTCTGCCAATTCAGATAAAAACTCTCTTTTTGCACTCAAATTTGAAATATTGCTTTGACTTTTGAAATAATTAGTTTGATTTTAATTTTAAATAAAAATGCTAACCAGAAGTGTCACTAATGGTCTTGCTCCTCGATCGAAACGTTTGCTGTTGGCCTGTATTTGCATTTTCCTCCCCCTCTTTATCCTCTACACTTTCGCGATCTACAGCCTTCGATTGGCTGTATTTTCTCTTTGCATTGTGAGAATTAGCCAGAAGTTGCTGTTTCAAAGCCTTTTTTGATAGTGTCCCAGTCATTATTACGGTTCCATTTTGACCTTGAATTTGGTTTCCACTTTTGTCAAATTTCTCTACGTGTCCAGCTGACATCCGGGGCGAAATAGTCATTGGTGGTTGAGTCAAGTGCGGCTTCGTTGAAGGAATACTCATATTTCTGACTGATTCTCTTATTATCTGCCGAATAGTCTTTAGGAACGCGTTTCTAAATTCCGTTGTACTGAAAAAAAAATCATAATTAGGATTTTAAATTATAAATTTTTTCAATTATGTAACAGTTGGTTATATAACATGTATGCAACTTTAAGTTCCTTGTATAATAAATTCTAACTTACCGACTGCTGATAGCTTACCGACTATCGGTAACTTAT
Organism: Synergus magnus; assembly: GCA_032275165.1. NCBI lineage: Eukaryota > Metazoa > Arthropoda > Insecta > Hymenoptera > Cynipidae > Synergus > Synergus magnus. The sequence continues at coordinate 2,448,293 of JAUESH010000006.1, read as the reverse complement.
CAGCAGTCGGTAATACTTTATCTCCCAATTCAAATAACATAAAAGTTACATAACCGCTATGTAAAAAAAATTTATACAAAATTCTAAAAGTGCGGCTTACAAAGGTGAGGCTAACCTATTGGAAAGAACGTAGACTTTTTCTGAGCGCCTTTGCAATTGACTTCTGAGGTGAATCAATTCCCAGAGGAAGTGCGACTCCATATCTTTTGCAGAACTCGCCCTGACTTGAACTTCCGTAACAGGAATTAAAACCTGATAACGAATTATCTCGACTTCACTCGCATTTGCTTTAGTCGAAACGCCCTAGAAAATAGAATTTTTTTAAAAATAGAATTTTTAATAATTTCGGAATAGAGACCTTGGAAATATTTAATTAAAAAGCTTTGAATACGGAATTTAATTAGTTTTTAATTACCATTAATTTCTTCTTTTGTCTCAGTCTTTCCTTGCAGAGGAAAACTACTGCGGATTTAAAAACAAAGCACATTGCATGAAGTTCCAGGCCTTTTTTTATCTTCCCCAGGAAGTCGGAAATGTTCAGCCATTCGACGCCTCCATAATAGAGCAAATCTCCCGGACTCAGATCGATTGGCTGAAAAATTGAATTGATTAGAATACCGACAGTGAGGTATTTTTTAAATTAATTTTTTTTTTCGTTAATAATCACCTGCTTGCAAGATTTTTGATGCTGTCTAAAGAGATGATCGAAAATCGCTCCATATTCTTCGTGAATTCTCTGCATTTCGTTTATGTGTTCTGCTACTTTTTCCATTCCTTTTAATGCCTCTGTAAAATTAGATCATTATTAGTTTCAAATTTTAAAAAATTGTATAATAAATTCTAACTTACCGACTGCTGATAGCTTACCGATTGTCGGTAACTTATCAGCAGTCGGTAAGTACTTTTATCTCCCAATAATCTTACCAATAAGATGTCGATGTTCTTTGCTCCGCTCGTCGGTTAAATTCCTTAATTGCTGCAAAAGCAGCGGGTATTTTAAAATTCTCTGAATGGGTTTGATCAAATATGATTCCAAAGTCGAGGAGTGTTGCTGTCTTGGATTTCGCGCCTGTAGAAACTCTTGAAGAGCTTGATTTCCTTCGTCTGAAAATTTTTTAAATCATCATTACTGCATTCAAGCAAAAAAACAAAATTAACAAAACAAAAAATTTAAACTTACTGGGATGTAAAACTTTTTGAGCCTTCGAATGACTGGCGCAGAACGAGCTGTAAAGCTTGAAGTGATTTACGTAACATAAGAAGGCACTTCCAATGGAAAACAGGACACTCTGGAAATAAAAATCAGAAAAGAAATTTAAAAATATTTCCCACAACTATTTTTCGCAAATAAATCTAACCGACTGTTTTATTACCTGAAATTGACTCGGATGGTCGAAGTTGTTAAAGTCCGCCTCCATTTCGATCGCGTGATCGAGGTTTTGCAAAAATTGTCGTTGAAACGTTACAATTTCGTTAATATTGCCGAAAAGTGCGTTTACCTCTGCATTCGACAAGAACGTTTCTCGCTTCAGAGGCTCCAGATAATTTTCCAGTAAATTATTTAAATTCTGAAAGTATTTGTTTTTTTAATTATAATCCAATTTATGTAACGGTCACGTAACCTCAATATAACATTGATATAACATGAATTAGACCATTATTAGCTTCTAGTTTTAAAAATTTGTATAATAAATTCTAACTTACCGACTGCTGATAGCTTACCGACTGACGGTAACATATCAGCAGTCGGTAAGTACTTTTATCTCCAAATAATCAGGAATGTAATATGAATAACAGGAATGTGATATGAATGTAACAATTGTAACATAAATGTAAAATGAATGAAGGGAATTATTTTCACCTTTACGTATGTCCTTTCAGTCTCAATCAATTCTAAAATCACTTTTCTCAATTTTTCAGCATCGCTCAGTTGTCTGCTGGGAGTTAAAGCCTGAGAATGTGAGCTGACAACACTTCCGGTTGGACTCGACTTCCTCGTTTCTCCTGGCGACCTGCAAATTCCAGTGACCTGTTCAGCAGTCTTAAGCAGATTTTCAATTTCGAAAGAGTTTGTCCTCGATGTCGGCTTTCCAGTTCCTGCAGGAGTTGATGTTAAACATTCCTGAACCAAGTTTTCTTTACCTACAACAAAAAAAAATCAAATAAAATAAAAAGATAAAAATTCAAATAAAATATTTCATTCCTGAATTTGCATATTTTTCAAAAGAACTCAAGAAATAAATTTCAAAGAAGTACGTTCATTAGAGATTTATTCAAAGCTCGAGAAAAAAATATATAAAATATCTGAGCTGTAAATAAAATAACTCTGGATTGAAAATCCAATCTTTTTCCGATTCGTTTCCACAATTTTTTCTCATTCCGCGAATCTAAAGGGTAGTTATATAAAAGCAATCCCCTGGTATTTACAATGAGGATATCGTTAGTCGAGCTTTAATGAGGAAGGGATTGAAATCTGGGTCGCCTGTGAAAGAAACCTTTTTATAATAGAAACTTCCATGTTTACGGAAACGTCAAACGCATCGAAAGTACAAAACTTTTCTTCCCACCTCTCTAAATTGTACGTTTCTTTTTATCATTTCGAGTTAAGAATAGTATATATATAGAACTATTAATTATTCAAAAGACTACAAACTTCTGACTCACTCCATTTTACTTCATGATTATTATAATGAAATATTTTTTCACTCTGTAGCACTATCCACTTTTTAAATAGAAATATGCGTACAGAGCGAAAAAATATGATCTTTTAATAATTTTCGCTCAAAACGAAGAATTCGATTTCTAGAAAATTCCATTTTTTCATTTTACAAAATAAATTTTAGAAATATAGAATTTTTCGCTCTGTACGCATATTTGGATTTGAAAAATGAACAGCAGTACAGAGCGAAAAAATATTTAATTATGATATTAGTGGAGCAAAATGAGGAAATCGAATTTTAAAGTTGGAAATTATTTTTTTTCTTTGTTTTTTTGACTCGTAGAAAAGGAAACTTACTCCAACCAGGAGCAGGAACAATGAGGCCAGAAATCATTTCGTCACTGATGACTGGTGGATCAGTGGGAGGTGGAGGACAAACGAGACTTTCAATATCGTCATTGACCCTCATAATTCCAGTGAGATCAGGAGGTTCAGTTCTGGATGAACGCATCATCATGCAAAGGGCGAGTTCCTCTTGGAGAACACTTTCCAAATACATCATGTCCAAATCGCTCACAATTGCCCCATTTATCACCATGATCTCATCTCCTTTAATAATTCCTGCAAAAAAATTAAGTTCCACATTCAAAATTAACGACTGAAAATCATAATTAAAATGCAAAAGAAACTTGGAAACATGCTGGAAGGATTTTTTCAATAAATTTGAAAAAAGGGGTGCTTGAGATATTTTTAAGATTTTTATTTCTCAAGGTATAAATCTATTTTTTCGATGCGTTCTATTTTAGAATAGATGCGCTTGCATAAGCTTATCGGAATGAACGTTCATCGAAGCGAGCTTGCGTGACTTTGACGAGTCAGTGGAGGGTAAGAAAAAATCAATTGTTCTAATAACGATCTGAATATATTCGCAGACTGATTTCCACTTTCAAGAAAAAAACTTTTTATAACAGATTTTTATTTATATTTTTTTAGTTTTCCTTTATCTTTTATTTATTGATTGTAGGTCAAGTTTCTACTATGCGAGTTGATTTGACGCATATTTATTAGGTTTAATTAAAGAACCACTTTCGGTTATTTTTATTTTTATTAGTTTTTATTTTTAGAGAGGAGAAAGCGAAGGCTCACCGTTTTGCATGGCTACACTCTTATCTTCGACCCTGCTGACATAACAGCAGAGCTCATCTTGACGATCAGAATTTTCTATTAATTCTGCCTCAACCGAGAAACCCCACATTTGGTCTAAAGTATTTCTTTGAAGCTCCACTTGGTAGAGGATTTTAGCGCAAACTTCTACCATCTCGTGTGTATGCAGCTGGAAATAAAATACAATTTTATAAGTATTAGTTTTGTGGAAATTTAAAGATTTTCGAGTTCTATTCTTCTTCCTGTTTTAGAAAATTCTTAGAAAATTTTTTAATTTGTTTTAAATTCCCTCTGTTTCGTTTGCTTTCTTTTACTGGAAGGAGAAGGTTCTGGAAAAGTAGGATTAATATGCAAAAGAGTGGAAAAAGAAGAATTAGGAAAAGTTGGATTAGGAGGAGAATTAGGAAGTTTAGAAAAATTGAAAAGAAGTTGAATAACTCAGAGGAGTAGAAGAAGAAATGGGAAGAAGTCAAAGAAGTAGATGGATAAGGTGCAATAGGCAGAACTGGACCTGGAAGAGAATCAGGAGGAGAAATGAAAATAAAAAGGAGAAGGAGGAGAGGGAGAATAATAGGAGTTGATCAGAAGGATTAGAAGAATTGAGACGAAATTGAAGGAGGAAGAAGAAGAGAACTAGGCGAAGGAATTTAAAGAAGTCGAAGAAGTAGAAGAAGAAACAGAAAGAAGGAGAAATAAAAGTGGGAGGAGTTAGACGAGTTGGTCAGGAAGGTCAAAAGAATTGAGAAGATGAATAACCAAGAGGAGTAGAAGAAGCAATTGGAAGAAGTCAAAGACGTATATGGATCAGGAGGAATAGGAGGGATTGGACTGGGAAAAAGGGTGAAGAAGCAGGAAGGGAATCAGAAGGAGAGATGTAAGTAGGAAGGAGAAGGAGAAGGAGGAAGGAGAAGGAGTTGGTCAGGAGGACTGAGAATTGAGAAGAAGTTGAATAACGAAGAGGAGTAGAAGAAATTGGAAGCAGTCAAAGAAGTAGATGGATCAGGAGGAATAGGAGGAATTGGGCCGGGAAGAAGGGAGAAGAAGTACGAAGGGAGAGCGCTGCAAATAGGAAGGAGGAGAAGGTGTTTGTCAGGAGAACTAGGAGAATTGAGAAAAAATTGGCGGAAGAGGAGTAGGAGAAGAAATTTAAAGAAGTCAAAAGAGTAGAAGGAGAAATAGAAGTAGGAGGGGAGATGTAAATAGAAAGAAGAAGGAGAAGGAGTTGGTCAGGAGGACTAGGAGAATTGAGAAGAAGTAGGAGGAGGAAGAGGAAGAGGAGAAGGAAAATAAAGAAGTCAAAGACGTAGAAGAAGAAGTAGGAGGAGTAGGAGGAGTAGAAGAGGTTGGAGGAGTTGGCCAGGAGGATCAGAAGAATCGAGAAGAAGTTGAATAATGAAGAGGAGTAGGAGAAGAAATTGGAAGCAGTCAAAGAAGTAGGTGCATCAAGAAGAATAGGAGGAATTGGGTCGGGAAGAAGGGAGAAGAAGCAGAAAGGGAATCAGGAGGAGAGATGTAGATAGGAAGGAAAAGGAGAATGGTAGGAATTGGTCAGGAGGACTAGGAGAATTGAGACAAAATTGGAGGAGGAAGAGGAGTAAGAGAAGGATTTTAAAGAAGTCAAAGAAGTAGAAGAAGAAGTAGGAGTAGGAAGAGTAGAAAAATTTGGACAAGTTGCTCAGGAAGATCAAAAGAATTGAGACGTTGAATAACGAAGAGGAGTAGGAGAAGAAATTGGAAGAAGTAAAAAAAGTAGATAGTTCAGAAGAAATAGGAGGGAGTGGACCAGGAAGAAGAGAGAAGAAGGAGAGAGCGCTGCAAATAGGAAGAAGGAGAAGGAGTGGTCAGGAGGACTAGGAGAATTAAGAAGAAGTTGGAGGAGGAAGAGGAGTAGGAAACGGAATTTAAGGAAGTCAAAAGAGTAGAAGAAGAAATAGAAGTAGGAGGAGTTGGAGGAGTTGATCAAAAGGATCAGGAGAATTGAAAAAAAGATGGACGAGGAAAAGGAGTAGGAGAAGAAGCAGGAAGGAAATCAGGAGGGGAGATGTAAACAGAAAGAAGAAGGAGAAGGAGTTGGTCAGGAGGACTAGGAGAATTGAGACGAAGTCGGAGGACGAAGAGAAAGAAGGGTAGGAGAAGGAATTTAGAGAAGTCAAAGAAGTAGAAGAAGAAGTAGGAGGAGTAGGAGTAGAAGAGGTTGGATGAGTTGGCCAGGAGTATCATAAGAATCGAGAAGAAGTTGAATAATGAAGAGGAGTAGGAGAAGAAATTGGAAGCAGTCAAAGAAGTAGATGGATCAGGAGGAATAGGAGGAAATGGGCCGGGAAGAAGGGAGAAGAAGCAGGAAGGCAATCAGAAGAAGAGATGTAAGTAAGTAGGAAGAAGGAGAAGGGGAGGGAGAATAGTAGTAGTTGATCAGGAGGACTAGGAGAAGGATTTTAATGAAGTCAAAGACGTAGAAGAAGAAGTAGGAGTAGGAGGAGTAGAAAGATTTGGGCGAGTAAATAGGGCGAGTAAATAGGAACAAGTCAAAGGAGTAGGACAGAATTAGGAGAAAGTCAATCCGGAGAATGAGGAGAAGGGATTTAAAGAGGATCAGGAGAATTCAGAAGAAGTTGGATAAGGAAGAGGTGTAGAAGAAGGAATTTAAAAATATCACAATGAAGAGAGGATTAGGAGGAAGAGGAGGAGTAGGAAAAGTAGGAAGAGTTTATTTAGGAGGATCAGGAGATGGATTAAGAGGATCAAGAAGAGAGATTAGAAGTGGATTTGCGAGGAAGAGGAGGATTTAGGTAAGGAAGAGGAGTAGAAGAAGGAGGGAGATTTAAAGAGATTAAAATTTGTCAAAACAATTTTTCCAACTCTTTTAAAACTCTACTCACATAAGTTTCAATAAGGTCGGTTCTGTGAGGCACAAAGTAATTATGGTCCTCCATATCTCGTCGTTTCTTCACCCTCACGAAGTGCTCCATCGCATTCAGTCCTTTTCTGCTACAAGCACTTGCTAAAAATTCCTCCACAGTCATTGCGTCTCTCAAATACACCGATACAAGCTGTTAAAAAGACCATTTCCATTGATTGCACTTCAAAATCCAATTAAAGAAGAGTCACAAAGATATATAATATATATAATAATATAAAAAATTCCAAATGATAGTTTGGGGACCATCGATTACTTTATTCACTAAAACGAAAAAATCACCTGATTTTCAGGTACAGTGACTTTGACCATTTTCTCCTCATCCCTAGAAATCTGCAAGGACCTTCTGCTGGACGCGCTGTTACTTCTCGACAGAAGAGGCGGTCTGCGTTTGGTAGCTCCTCTCCCAGTCAGCAGATTATTCAACAACGAGGGACTCCTCGCACAAATAAACGCGTGGAAGGACGACACTGTAAAGACTCCCAGTTTGTTCAAGGTCTGCTTCGTCGCCCTTGAAACGTGTGTGAGCAGGCTCTGCGAACAGATAATAATTTTTTTCCTAAAATGCCCTTCATCTATTCCCAGCTAAGGATATTTATATTCTCTTTATTTTCATTCTTTCCTCTCGACCATCTTTATTTTAATCAATTTACCTTTGGATTAGGAAGCTCTCCACTCTGCAAACTCGCCATATAGCATCTCAAACGAAATTGTTCGCAGTGAAGTCTTTCAAGATTTTCCTCCCACTGGACTATTTGGTTATTGATCTGCTCTTTCGTTTCTACGTCGGACACTACCGATTGCTGCAAATCCGCCATGTGCTTCAACTTTGAGTCCTAGGGGAAAATATTAAGGGGGTTGAAACCAATTTCTAATCTTCAAATTCGATTTCCTCATTTTACTCAACGAATATTGTTATCAGATATTTTTTCGCTCTGTAGCGCTCTTCACTTTTCAAATATAAATATGCGTACAGAGCGAAAAAATATCTAATTATAATATTTATTAGAGAAAATGGGGAAATCGAATATTTCACCTAGTGGTCATTATTGTAACTTTTTGCGATTAGGGCGCCATCTATGGGATCGAAGTGCGACTTTCTGGCGAATTAAAAAATGTCTTATCTTAAAATAGAAAAATTGAGTCTTTCTTTAAGAGACTCGGACAAAATGAGGCCTTGGGAAATAATTTAAGGCTTACAGAGTCAATTGCCTTCTCCAAACGGAAAATTTCTTCCTGCAGCAAGTGCAATGTTCCGGTCTTGCCACGATGACGAGCAAAGGCAGCGGCACAAGCTGAATGAATGCTGTTCACCCAGTTTTCAAGTTCCACTTGACAAGGCGCCTGGAACATAAGTTTTCAACAAAAGAAATGTAGCGTCTCTAATTTCGTAATATTTCCTACTTTTTCAAGAAAATTAAAAACTGGACGAAATTAAATGAGAAATATAAAATAGGCAGTGAGTTGATTTAGGCGACGAACCTGGAATAAATAAGCATCGCCGAAGGCTGTACTCAGGCAAAATATGTAATCCCTTTTTGGATGTTCGGGAATTGGCTGCATTATGGCCCCATCGACGATAATTAAATGTTTTGGTGCAGTTTCCACTGCTCTGCTTTCGTGCGACTCACAGGGGTAGAAAAGTAGGGTGGTTCCTTTCAAACAAACCCAGTAGCCCCTCCATCCTCTTCCCCTCGCAAGCTCAATGTGTTGTTTCCTCCTCAAGAGCCATTTCTTCACACTTAAATATCTAAAAAAAAGAAAAAAAATGATTTATTTAATTTTCTTTATCTTCATTTTACTAAACAAATATTATAATTAGATATTTTTTCGCTTTTTTAATTTTTTGAAGATTTTTATAACATTTTTCTAATGGGGATAATGTTCACGGGACGTGACACCTCTCCCCTTAAGTTTGAACATCAAAATAAAATCAATGTAATCGAAAATGTGTATTTAATTAATTAAAAATATTAAAACATTTTCTGAATCCCATAAAATATTTTTAAATCCTTTAAAATCCCTTTAAATATTAAAAATTTAAAACCCAGACCGTGAAAAAATCTAAATAATTTTAAATAGAGACTTTTATGCCATTTTTATAATTGGAATAAGGTTTACGGGACGTGACACCTCCCCTCTTAAGCTTGAACATGAAAATAAAATCAATGTAATCGAAAATGTGTATTTAATTAATTAAAAATACATTTTTAGGTAACTTTTCTTCGGAATCGTTTGATATCGACTAAAATATTTTTAAAATTTTAAAATCCCATAAAATATTTTTAAATCCTTTAAAATCCGTTGAAATATTAAAAAGAAGTTTCGAAATCTCTTAAACTCTTCTAAATTCCCGAAATTCTAAATTTTAAAACCCAAACCTTGCAAATCTAAATAATTCCGAGGCTATGTTTAAGTTCGGCCCCCTTGAAATTATGGCGCGAAATTCAAATTTTAAAATCGAAAAATATAAAATTTTGAACCTTTTCAATACAAATATCTGAAAATTGAAAGACTATTTTTTTGTACCCTGCTTTTCGAACTGCTCCAGTGCAATTGAAAGAATCAGCTGCAGTTCCGATCGTTTTTCCCCTGTATGGCGAGTTCATGACACTTTCTCCATCATCATCATCGCTGACAGCAGTCGTCAGTGACATTCTGTCATCATCCGACATCTGGAAAAAATTAATCCAATTTATTAAAAAAAAAAAAAAATGAAAATATTTTGAAAAGAGAGCAGTTGTCAAATTCCTAATTTTATTTATTTGATATGGAAATAAATAAATTTATTAAGTGACTTGATTTGATAGAGATTTATTCTCGGATTTATTGTCGTCTTTCTTGGCTTAATATGCTTCCAATTAAATGAAGTCGTATTTTGGGATTTGTGAGACAAACATTTCTATTCAGTCGAGCCACGGAACTAATTCGTTTTTTTTCATTTGCCTCTGGCGACAACCCCTTCAATTAAGCAAAAGGAGGTCTCGTTCAGAAAATGTTGCAGTGAATTTAAATCTTTTTCACCCGCAGGCTCCGGTCAAGGATAAAGGAATGATTTTATTTTTCATTTAAAGATGAAATCATTTCTTATATCGTTTTCAAAATTACGTTCAGATATTTGACTTTTGCTCGGACAAAAAAATGCATTTTTAAAGAAAATCGAGGAAAAAATTATTATTATTATTAGTATTATTATTATATAAAGATATGAATTTCAAAATTAAAAAATTTTTAAAGATAGAAAAGTGCAGTTTTCTACTTTGGAGATGGAATTAAAATTGGGAATATTATAAACAAATGGAGATTTTTAAAAATGTGAGGGAGAGACAACCAGAAGTATATAAAACACTTATAAATAAGATTTTTTTAAATAATTTTCATTTCTGACTCAGGTTAACGCACTTCCAGATTGAATTAATTTTTTTTAACAATTTTTTTTTCTCGAAAAAAAAAAGAAAATTTCTGATTGAAAATTGGAATTTTAGTTGATTTTCCAATTTTTTAAAGACTTTTATGCCATTTTTATAATGGGGATAAGGTTCACAGGACGTGACACCTCCCCCCTTAAGTTTGAACATGAAAATAAAATCAATGTGGTGGAAAATGTGTATTTAATTAATACCAATGTAAAAAAATTTACATTGGCCTGGGATCGAACCCAGATACACTTAGGAGATGGAATTAAAATTGGGAATATTATAAACAAATGGGGATTTTAAAAAATGTGAGGGAGAGACAACCAGAAATATATAAAAACACATAAATATAATATAAATATATATTATAATAAATATTATATTATATATTATAATATATATTATATTATAATAAATATAAATAATATAAATATAATATAATATATAAATAAATATAAAATAAGAAATATATAAAAACACATAAAAGGGAACAATTATTACATTTGGAATGAAATAGAGTATTATTTACAAGTCAAAATCGACGAATAAAAAAGGGGCTTATATTTTACAACTCTCGTAAAAGATTATGATTCTTCTCCGAGAAACAAACAGCAGAAGTGTCGATAAAATTATATCGTCTTCTTTCTTTTACGAATGTTCCAACGACCCTCTAAAATTTTATTGCAGACTATAAATTATTCGAAGAAGTTATAGAAATTATTTTAGAAATAATTATTTAAAAAATTATTATTTTAGAAATTATTATTTTGTGTTTTTATCAAACTTGACGTCATTGAGAAATTACTCTCATAGTATAAAGAAAGAATTCAACTTATCACTCTTATCACTCTGGATAAAAAGATAAAAAGATAGCAACTCACTGGATTAAATTTGAGTGACTCTGATTTTTTCATTTATTTATTTATTTATTTATACACTTTCTAAAGTGCTTTAAATTTTTAAGGAAGCTTAAACTAAGGGAATTTTAAATTCAACTCTCAAAGAGAAAAAAAGCTTTCCTTAAATAAATCCGTATTATTTATGCTTTTCTTTTTTTGGGATTAACCAAAACTACCGAAAAAATAAATACCGAATAGACAAATTGACGAAAAATAAAAATACAGATTTATAAATGCCTGAATTTTTAAATTTCCGAAAATCATAATACCGAACATGTTTTTTAACGAAATTAGAAAATTATCGAAATTTCAATTT
>JAUESH010000006.1:2417362-2434479 GCA_032275165.1 Synergus magnus | reverse complement strand
CCACAAAAAATCTTTTAAAATCCCATAAAATCGTTTGAAATCGGCTTAAATATTTAAAAAATTTCGAAATCCCATAAAATATTTTAAAATCCTTTAAAATCTTTAAAATCCCTTAAAATCATTAAAAATACTCTGCAATCCCTTGAAATCTTCTGAAATCTTTTTAATATTTTTAAGTTCCTTAAATTCTCCTCCAGTCCTTTGAAATCTTTTAAAATACATTGAAATATTTCATAAACTTGCGAAATATTTACAATAATATTGTAACCCAGAAAAAAATTTTGGAAATCTTTCGAAATCCTCTGAAATATTTCAAATAATTTTTAAATCCTTAAAAATTCTATGAAATCCCAAAAATCTCTTAAAATCCAATACAAATATTTTGAAATCCCCCGAAATCCAATAATATTTTTCGAAATTTCATAAAATCCTTCGAAAACTTTCGAAATATTTAAAGTAACTTTGAAATCCACTAAAAATCCTTTCAAATCCCATAAAATCATTTGAAATCTTCTGAAATCTTTTAAATATTTTAAAATTCCTTAAATTCTCCTGCAGTCCTTTGAAATCTTTTAAAATACATTGAAATCTTTCATAAACTTTCGAAATATTTACAATAATTTTGTAACCCAATAAAGAATCTTGGAAATCTTTCGAAATCCTCTGAAATATTTCAAATAATTTTTAAATCCTTAAAAATTCTATGAAATTCCAAAAATCTCTTAAAATCCAATAAAAATATTTTAAAATCCCCCGAAATCCAATAATATTTTTCGAAATTTCATAAAATCCTTCGAAAACTTTCGAAATATTTGAAGTAACTTTGAAATCCAATAAAAATCCTTCAAAATCCCATAAAATATTCTTAAATCCTTCAAAATCGCTAAAAATATTTTTAAAAAGTTTCAAAATCATGCAAATTATTTTAAAAATCAATTCTATTGTATAATATTGATTTTGTTATCTAATAACGTTTTTTTTTTGTAAGGTTACGTTTAAGTGTGGCCGTCCCTTAATTATGGCGCGAAATTCAAATAACAAAATAGCGAAAATCGAAGAACGACAAATAAAAAATTGTTCTGAAGAGAAGCTGATCCAAGAAAAGGCTGAAAATTGAAGAAAGATTAAAGGAAAACGAAAAGACAAAGGCAAAGGGAAATGGCTGATTAACTCGAGAAGTTAAACCATTTCTTTGATCACAATCGAGGAGCTTTTTTCTCTCCTCTCTCGTTCTACTTACGGCTCTCTTAAAAAAGTCAGCGTTACAGGTGTCCGTTGAGATGTGAGGATGATAATGACAGTAAAATCCCTCCTTAAGCAGCTTCATATTTTTTTTCGAGCTTCCGTTGATTTTAAACATGATTTCCTTTCTTGCCAGGCTTAAGCCCTCAATATATTTCTGTGCCCAAGTATTTAAAGCACCATTGATAATTTCCAAAAGCTTAAAATAATAGCCTTCCCCCACTCCGTTGTTCACTTTATCTTCAACACTCTTACAATTAAACCAATACAACTTTCTCGACTCATTTATACAAATGACACTAATTGTGTGACGTTTGCACAGACAGAAATATTTTTTACAATGCTTTTTGTGCAAAGTCTTCAAATCCTCGTAGCTACTTAACGGATTCACCAGGTCCAAATAACTATTCGATGAACCTTTCGGTTCTACCATCATTCAGATTTAAAAAATTTTTTTTTGAGTATTAGATTCAAATAATTGAATTTTCTGTTTGAAATATCAATTTAAAAAAATTTTTTTTTTTTAATTTTTCATTATCGATTGATTTTCAGTCCAGGACGAAGACAAATTTCGAATTCCCGAATTCCATTTCTTCCATTATTGTCTTCGCAGATGGACGGCGATGAAAAATCCTCTGGAAGCTTTTCTCGAGTTGTCGAATTATTTTTAAAAATCACTTTGAAGTCTTTTTATCACATTTCAATTTTTTCTTTCGCAATTTGAATTTTATTCTCTCGTTTCTAGATTATTATTTAAGCCTATCGTCGACTAATTTTTAAAGAGACTCTCAGAAGCTCGAGTTTTCTGTAACCCTAAAGATAAATATTTTGTGTATATTTCTGCATCTTATCAAGATTTATCAAGATTTATCAAGATTACTTATAGTGAACTAAAGGGACGTTCTCATCAATTTCAATTCCTTGAATTCTCGCCACTTTCCGAAAAATTATCTCTCAATACTCTCCAATTCCTTTATTTCTGCCTTCCTCTATTTTATCCCTTCTTATTGGTGCACTTACAGTTAATATATATAAAGAATAATTCTGAAATACTGTAATAGCAGAAATTGACTTTCCATAGAAAAATAAGGTGCTGTCTTTGTATATCACTTTGCCCTTTTTTTTTTATTTATAGATACAACTCGAATCCATATATTATTTATATATTTTAATTTTATTTATATAATCTCGTCAACTACCCTATTTTTTTTTTTTTTAATAATCCTTTCATTGAAAACAACAATTTACATCTTTTTATCACGCCGAGGATTCGAAATCCTGAAGTTTTTGGAAGTCTTCTTCTTTTTCCAGGTCCCTCGTTGCCATTTCGTCCATTTTATCGGGAGAATTTAATTCTTGGGTGTAAGGAGAGACCAGAGTCGAAGGGGAGATTTTTCTGGGATTCCAGATGATCTTTGGAAGATCCGGTGGCCATGACAGTTTCCGGTTTATCCTGAGAGGATTGGATTTGTAGAATTTTTTTGAGATTTTGGGAATCACGATCACCTGATTCTAGGAGATTTAAAGAGTTTCGACTCCTCTTGAGGGGGAAATTTGATTCTTTTTTTTTTTGAGGATCTTTGATCCGGTCGTTTTTGATGCAGAGGAGGGTTCGGAAACCGAGGACGTTTTCCGGAGTCCGTGGAGCTTCAACCACGGACGTGCTTTGCTCCTGACTGCTGGAGATCAGGGAAGAGGGCTCGCTTTTCCAAGGGAATCAATACCCGACTCTTGGGTGGTTTGGGGTTCGGGATTCCAAGCAGGGTGGGAGGTCGGAGAAAATAGTGGGAGGTCAGGGCTGTAACGCACTTCCCTTTGCAACAAATTTTTAAAAACAATTTACAAAAAAAAATAAAATAAAAATTTTTGCCCTAGCGAAAGCTTTGGATTGAAATTCATTCTGCACAAATTCGAACTTTTCCGAATCATTCCGGAATATGTATCCGAACCAAACAGATTCATTTCGATCTAATCCGAGGCCGCTTCAAAATTAATCCGAACTTTTAATCTGTATGAATCCGATTGAATTCGGCCTATCCGAATTAATCAGAATTAATCCAAACTTCCAATGCGAATAAATCCGGTCAATCCGAATGAATCCGAATTTATCCGAATTTTTCGGAATCATTCGGATTGCTTCGGATAGACCGGATTTATTCGGATCTATTCGGATTGAAAGTTCTGATTGACCGGATTCATTCGGATCCTTTCGGATTGAAATTTCTGACTGACCGGATTGACCGGATTCATTCGGATTGAAAGTTCGGACTGATGGGAATCATTCGGATTGATTTTGAATAGGCCTCAGATTAATTCGGATTGAAAACTTCCTTCGGATTAGATCGGAACGAAATTGTTTGGTTCGGATACAAATTCCGGAATGATTCGGAAAATTCCGGATTGGTTCGGAATGAATTTCAATCCGCAGCTTTCGCTAGGGTGATTGAAAATTGGAACTCTAGTTGATTTTCTAATTTTTTAAAGAATTTTAAGTGGCCTCGCCCTTTGAGTGTCCCTTGTAAATTTTTTTTTCTCTCTAGAAATGTCCAGCACTTTTTTTTGTATTTGGCACAATCAATAAAACTTTATTATTACTATTATTATTATTATTATTATTATTATTATTATTATTATTATCATTTTAGGCGATATTTATAATGGGGATAAAGTTCACAGAACGTGACACCTCCCCCCTTAAGTTTGAACATGAAAATAAAAACAATGTAATCGAAAATGTGTATTTAATTAATTAAAAATACATTTTTAGGTGATTTTTCTTCGGAATAAGTTTTTTGGAAGAGAGAAAAACATTTTTTAAAACAATTAAAAAAAAAAAGAAAGAAAATTTCTGCCCTAGCAAAAGCTTTGGATTGAAATTCATTCTGAAGCAATTCGAACTTTTCCGAATCATTCCGGAATTTGTATCCGAACCAAACAGTTTCATTCCGATCTAATCTGAAGGAAGTTTTCAATTCGAATTAATCCGAGGCCCATTCAAAATCAATCCGTATGAATCCGAATGAATTCTGACAATCCGAATTAATCAGAATTAATCCGAACTTTCAATACGAATAAATCCGGTCAATCCGAATGAATCTGAATTTATCCGAATTTTTCGGAATTATTTGGATTGCTTCGGATAGACTGGGTTCATTCGGATCCATTCGGATTGAACGTTTCGATTGACCGGATTAACCGGATTCATTCGGATTGAAAGTTCGGATTGATTCGGATTGACCGGAACCATGCGGATTTAAAGTTAATTGGTGTTAAATATTGTTGGTTTACTATTCATTATTATTTTTTGTCAATATTTAAATATTGACAATTTTTTGAGTTGTGAAAAGTTCGGATTTATTCTTCGGATTCGGATTAATTCTGATTAATTCGAATTGACCGGATTCATTCGGATTACAAGTTCGGATTGATTTTGAATGGGCCTCGGATTAATTCTGATTGAAAACTTCCTTCGGATTAGATCGGAACGAAACTGTTTAGTTCGGATACAAATTCCGGAATGATTCGGAAAATTCCGGATTGGTTCAGAATGAATTTCAATACGAAGCTTTCACTAGGGTGATTGAAAATTGGAACTCTAATTGATTTTCTAATTTTTTAAAGACTTTTAAGTGGCCTCGCCCTTTGAGTGGCCCTTGTAAATTTTTTTTCTCTCTAGAAATGTCCAGCAATTTTTTTGTATTTGGCACACTCATTAAAAGCTTTATTATTATTATTATTATTATTATTATTATTTTGGGCCATTTTTATAATGGGGATAAAGTTCACAGGACGTGACACCTACCCCCTTAAGTTCGAACATGAAAATAAAAGCAATGTAATCGAAAATGTGTATTTAATTAATTAAAAATACATTTTTAGGTGATTTTTCTACGGAATAAGTTTTTTGGAAGAGAGAACAAATTTTTTTTGAACAATTAAAAAAAAAAAAACTTTCTGATTGAAAATTGGAACTCTAGGTGATTTTCTAATTTTTTAGACTTTTAAGTGGCCTCGCCCTATGAGTGGCCCTTGTAAAAGTTTTTATTATTATTATTATTATTATTATTGTAATTAATAAATCTTTATTGCGTGTGCCAAATACATAAAATACTGGACATTCCCAAAAAGAAAAAAAAGACATTTACAGGGGCCACTCAAAGGGATATAAAATCCCCTGAAATCTTTGGAAATGCAATGAAAATCCTTTGAAAATCTTTTGAAATTCTTCGGTAAATTTTACAATGTCTAAAATAATTTTAAATTCCCATAAATTCATATAAAATCACTCGAATTCTCTGTAAATCCAATAAAAATCTTTTGAAATCTTTTAAATATTTTTAAATTCCTTAAATTCTCCTGCAGTCCTTTGAAATCTTTTAAAATATATTGAATTCCTTCGAAAACTTTCGAAATATTTAAAATAATTTTGAAATCCACTAAAAATCCATGGAAATCTTTCGAAATCCTACGAAATATTTCAAAATAATTTAAAATTCCTTTAAAATCTCATAAAATCGTTTGAAATGGCCCGAAATATTTTTAATATTTCGAAATCCTATACAATATTTTTAAATCATTTAAAATTCTATACAATCCCAAAAATCTTTTAAAAAGCAATAAAAATCTTCTGAAATCCCCGAAATCCAATAAAAGTTTTCGAAATTTCATAAAATCGCTTAAAATCCAGTAAAAATCGTTTAAAATCCTTTGAAATTTTTAAAATCCCTTAAAATCGTTCAAAATACCCTACAATCCCTTGAAACCTCCTGAAATCTTTTAAATATTTCAAAATTCCTAAGATTCTCCTGAAGGACTTTGAAATCTTTTAAAATACATTGAAATCCTTCGAAAACTTAGGAAATATTTAAAATAATTTCGAAATCCCACAAAATATTTGTAAATCCTTTAAAATCCCTTGAAATATTAAAAGAAAGTTTCGAAATGCCTTAAACTCTTTTAAAATCCCAAAAATCGTCTAAAATACAATCTTCAAACGAAAAAAAAAAAAAAAATACTCAATCAAAGAAATTAATTTTTTTCCTTATCTAAAAATAAACTTTTTTTAATGACTCGATATTTTCTTTACTTGTGAAAATCATAAGAATCAGGATGGAAAATAGGTCTCGTGTGAATCCGGTGAATTCACCTAACTGTGAAAGACTTTATAACCCTTTTTGATTTCCCGGATGCAGTTATAAAGTCCACAGACTCGATTTCTATAAGCAGCGATACTATGTCACTGCTTCTTTGCTAGGAGCTTCTTTCAAAGCTCCGCTAGTAAATCGATTTGTGTTAGCTGCTGGCTGTTGGCTCGCATCGCGATGCACATTTACATCGCAAATGGGAACAAAAAAAAATAAAAAAAGTAAAGAAAAAAAAATAAAACGAGGGAGAAAGGAAGAGAGAGAGAGAGAGATAAGAGATTGAAGGGGAGAGAAAGAGAGAGATAGATCTCTTCAAAGCTGCTTAACAGTAATGCACCGTCTGATAGCACGCTTCAGACACATTACTGCTGAGTTTAACATTTTTTCTCATTCCATTCCTCAATCCCATCCCTATGAACTCAAAAACGTATATTTAGACATTTCAGCAAAAATGTTATTTTTGCTGTTTATATTCTCGTTTTTTTTAATAATAAATCATTCTATTTTAATTTTTTTTAAGTAAAGATTTTCGGACTTGAAGGTTTTAAAATCAAAAAGCTTAGATTCCTATTTTTTCAGAGGCTACGTTTAAGTGTGGCTTGACGAAAAAATGGCGCGAAATTAAAATTCGAAATTTAATTATTCACTTTAAAATTAATAGATTTTGAAAATTAAGGGACGACTGACAATTCCCGAAAAATAAAATTCCCGACACTGTAAAATTCCCGAATAAATAATTACCGAAAACGAAAAATCCCGACATTATAAAATTGCCGACAATATAAAATTCCCAACAATTAAAAATTCCCAACGCTGGAAAATTACCGACCGAAAATTGTCGACAATATAAAATCCCCGAAACTGTAAAATTTCCGACACTAGAATATTCCCGACAGTGGAAAATTCCTGAAAAGATCTCGAAAAATGTTTGAAAAATATTTTTAAAATACAGAATAATTAAAAAATGTTTTTCAATTATTATTTGAATTATTTATTTAGTAAATAATTTTTTTCGGGAATTTTCCATTGTCGGGAATTTTATTTTTCGGGAATTTTCAGTCGCCCCAAAATTAAAATCAATTTTAGTTTAATTTATATTGAATTAAAAATTGAATTGATTGTTTGCTGGATTAAAGAAGTCAAAAGTCGCTTTAAGAGAAAATGTCGATTGACCCAGTTAGTTTAACAGTCTGACGCCCTATAGAGGAGCAAAAAATCGATGCCGCTGCAGAAAAGACACTTCGACTGATTGTGTTGCTGAATATAGAATTATTACTTCCATCGGACCTCACGAATCAGACATCCAATTACTTTTGTCTCATATCCACCCCAGTCCATAATTCAAGGAGAAAATTAACGTAAACTCTAATTTGCGAATTACCACATATATCCGAATACATCTCGATATTGTCTAAAAAGTAGAAAGATATTATTTAGAAAGTAGAAAGATAATTATTCGAAACTTTCCACACTTTCAATCAATTTCTTGCACTTTTTATTTTCCGAGGAAAATATTTTTATCTTCATTCTGAGCTTCTTCTATTTTCTGACCTATTAAAGAGACTCGCGAAGGTTCGCCAGACACGGAAGAAAAATTTCCCTTGGGACTTCGAAATATTCTTTAGAGAGGAAATAAACATTTGAAAACGTTTATTTTTCAAATAAATAAACGGGAAAATGTGCCACTGGAAGAAATTGCCGGAATACGAAATTAGAAGAAATATAGGCGAAAATACAAAATTCGAACTCTTCATTTTAGTTAAGAAATATTAAAATTAGATATTTTTTCGCTCTGCATCGCTATTCACTTTTTAAATAGAAATATGCGTACAGAGCGAAAAAATGTATATTTTTTAAACTTTCTTTCTATAATGAAAAGTTAGAATTTTGAGATTTTTCAAATTCCTCGCTTTGAGCAAAAAGTATTAAAATTAAATACTTTTTGGCTCTGTACGCATGTTTCTATTTAAAAAGTGAATAGCGCTACAGAGCGAAAAAATACCTAATTGTAATATTCACGAAGAAAAATGAAGAAATCGAATTTTTAAATTGGAACTTTGACCTTAAAATGCGTTTGAAATTTTTTTCTGCCGCAATTCGATTTCCTCATTTTATTCGACAAATATTATAACTAAATATTTTTTCGCTCTGTACACATATTTCTATTTAAAAAGTAAACAGCGCTACAGAGCGAAAAAATATCTAGTTGTAATATTTGTGAAGTAAAATGAAGAAATGGAATTTTGAAACGCTTATTTGAACAAAAAATCGGAATTTCAAATAGGAAGATAAATCCTGAAGTGGCAAAGTTGTCTTCCTGTTCCTGTGGGAATTGGCTCCAAGTACTTGGACAATAGAGACATATTTGGCAGGTCTAAGAAAGTGCAGAAGGGGATTTAAGCTAAACCCTCGAGACCGTTGTACATATACTCTATTCTGTACTACTGTATACTGTATACTGTACTGTACTGTAGATTGTGGAAGTGAATTGGATTCTGCGACGATGGAATTGGGACGATAAGGTCAAGAGGCACTTGGTTTGGTTTTGCTCACCTCTGAAGACGTCAAGTAGCAAAGCCTTGAGTCTGTGCTTTCCAAAGAAGCTTGTTGCACGATCCCGTACCTGCCTTCTCTATCTGACATGTAATCGGATCTCACGCTGTCTTGTCTGTCAAAAGTTCCCCTGAAAATAAAAAAGAATATCATCAGTTTCTCCTCTTCAATTTCCAAAACAAAGATTTCTCAAAAATAACTTGGGCCAATTAATTTTCTCCACGAAAATACGTTACATTTAAATCGGGCAGTGTTGCCAACCCCAAACTAGCAGTATTGCCAATCCCAAAATCCGGGGGTTCCCCGCGTTTATTTACAGTATTCGTTGAAATGAAAATGATTTACAAAGCTTGATAATTAAAATTTTCTGGCTCATGAATTAAAAACAGAGGATTTGACAATTTTCTAAAAAAGAAAAGAGCAATCCTCTCGTTTATTTTTTGAACTAGAATAAGATGATTTTACAGTCTTGGCTTGAAAGTGTACGTTAATGCGTAGGCAAAGCTGCTTTAGAAATGTGGTAAAAGTGAAAAGATCGTGACACAATGGACCAGAAAGACAATGAAAACAATGCACCCGCCGCTGGGGAGGGATTATATCGAAAAGAGGAGGGTTTCTCCCTCAAGAGAGAGAGAGAGAGAGAGAGAGAGGGAGAATATAACGAAAAAGCGAAGACTGAAACCTCGAGAGTTCACTCTAATTCGGAAGGGTTTCCAATTTTAAATATCCTCCTTTATAATAATAATAATAAAAAATAATATTAATAAAAGAACTCGGGAATTTCTCGCAAACTGGGTTGTAATTTTCGGGAATTTTTCGCAAACTGGGTGGTAAGTTTCGGAAATTTCTCGCAAAATGGGTGGTAATTTTAGGGAATTTCTCGCAAACTAGATCGTAATTTTCGGGAATTTCTCGCAAACTGGGTGGTAATTTTCGGAAATTTCTCGCAAAATGGGTGGTAATTTTCGGAAATTTTAAAGGGAATTTCTCGCAAATAGGGTGGTAATGTTAGGGAATTTCTCGCAAACTAGATCGTAATTTTCGGGAATTTCTCGCAAACTGGGTGGTAATTTTCGGAAATTTCTCGCAAAATGGGTGGTAATTTTCGGAAATTTTAAAGGGAATTTCTCGCAAATAGGGTGGTAATGTTAGGGAATTTCTCGCAAACTAGATCGTAATTTTCGGGAATTTCTCGCAAACTGGGTGGTAATTTTCGGGAATTTTTCGCAAAGTGGGTGGAATTTTGGCTCTATACGCATGTTTCTATTTAAGGATTAAGTAGCACTACAGAGCGAAAAAATATCTAGTTTTAATATTTATTGAGTAAAATGAGGAAATTGAATTTTTGAAATTGGGAATTGATGGAAATGTAGATAATAGATGAAAATAAAAATACCTACCTCTGCTCCATAGAGTCGGTTCGGTTCGATTTGTAGCCAGAGTCGTTGAGGCTTCCCTCGTGACGAAGAGAGGGGAGTGAATCCCAAGGGGATTCCCTTTTGTGTCCACTATAGCTCGGATTCATTGAACTGGAAGCCGCTGAACCAAGAGTCGAACTTCCGGATTGCCAGCCATCCGAATGTCTGAACCATTGAGCACGAGCCGATTCTCCAATACAACTGGCACATCTTCAAAACGGAAAACATCAATTTTTTATTTAGAAAACGAAAAAAGAAAAACAATTCTCAGTAAATATAAATAGAATATATCGAATTTTCAATTTTTAGAAGCTTACTGAATTATTAAAAAAAAAAAAATATTTTCTATTAATTAGATTTTCTTTTTATTAATAAAATTTAAATTTAAATCCAGTTCGCGCCAATTTTTCAGTTGGTACGCCTGGTACGCCTCTAAATTCCAACGCGGGAAAATACAAATGTTCTAAATAATAATAATTTGATTTGAATTAAACAAAATGTGTAAGATAGATTCTAGGTATCTAATTTGACAAATTTAAAATTTGTAAAATGATGTGAAAATGTCTTAAAGTCCCTTAAAATCTTATAAAATTCTTCGAAAACATTTGAGATATTAAAAAAAAAGTGAAATCAAATGAAAATCCTTTGAAATTCTATAAAATAACTTAAAATCCTTTAAAATGCTATAAAATCATTTAAAGTCCCTAGAAATATTTTGAGTCTAATAAAAATCCATTGAAATTTTTAAAAATAATTTTGAAATCCTATATAATAATAATAATAATAATACATTTTTATTGAGTGTGCCAAATATATA
Source organism: Synergus magnus (assembly GCA_032275165.1). Taxonomy (NCBI): domain Eukaryota; kingdom Metazoa; phylum Arthropoda; class Insecta; order Hymenoptera; family Cynipidae; genus Synergus; species Synergus magnus. The sequence goes on along the minus strand of JAUESH010000006.1, from coordinate 2,423,305 downwards.
AAATACTGGATATTTCCAAAAAGAAAAAAAAAGACATTTACAAGGGCCACTCAAAGGAATGTAAAATACCCCTAACATCTCTGGGAATGCAATAAAAATTCTTTGAAAACACCTTAAAATCTTTTGAAATCCATCGAAAAATTTTACCATACCTAAAATAATTTTGAAATCCCATAAATTCATATAAAATCACTCGAAATCTCTGGAAATCCAATAAAAATCCTTTGAAACCTTTTGAAATTTTTAAAATATTTCGAAATTCATTAAATTCTCCAGAAATCCTTTGAAATCTTTTAAAATATATTGAAAACCTTCGTAAACTTTCGAAATATTTAAAATAATTTTGAAATCCAATAAAAACCCTTCGAAATCTTTCGAAATCCTCTAAAATATTTTAAATAATTTATAAATCCTTTAAAATCTCATAAAATCATTTGAAATGGACAGAAATATTTTAAATATTCCGAAATCCTGTAAAATATTTTTAAATCCTTTAAAATTCTATAAGATCCCAAAAATCTTTTAAAATCCTTTAAAATTTTTAAAATCCCTTAAAATCATTAAAAATACCCTGCAATCCCTTGAAACCTCCTGAAATCTTTTAAATATTTCGAAATTCCTTAAATTCTCCTGAAGTCTTTTGAAATCTTTTAAAATACATTGAAATCCTTCGAAAACTTGCGAAATATTTAAAATAATTTCGAAATCTACTAAAAATCCCATAAAATCGTTTGAAATCGGCTGAAATATTTTTAAAATTTCCAAATCCTATAAAATATTTTTAAATCCTTAAAAATCTTTAAAATCCCTTAAAATCATTCAAAATACCCTGCAATCCCTTGAAACCTCCCGAAAACTTTTAAATATTTCAAAATTCCTTAAATTCTCCTAAAGTCCTTTGAAATCTTTAAAAATATATATTGTAATCCATCGAAAACTTTCGAAATATTCAAAACAATTTTGAAATCAAATAAAAATTCTATGAAATCTCAAAAATCTCTTATAATCCAATAAAAATCTTCTGAAATTCCGGAAATCCAATAAAATTTTTCGAAATTTCATAAAATCTTGAAAATCCCTTAAAAATACATTTAAAAAATCACCTAGAATTATAGTCACTGAGATATCCTCGATCACGATCGATTTCTCGTTCCCTCTTTTCTCGCATGATTTCGTTTCTATCACTATAATAACCATCTCGATCTTTACTATTTTGTCTCTCAGTGCAATAACGATGGGAGAGAGGCAGAGTTGATGATTTATTTGAACTTGAGCCTGAAACAATTAAATCAGAAAATAAAAATTAATATATTTGTCAAAATTTAAAAAAAAAATAAAACCAACAATAAAAATTAAAATAAAAAAACTCACGTCTTCTTGATGCGTGTGGGGTGCGTTGTACATTCAGTGGAATATTTTCTGCAAATTCTGAAAAGAAAAGTCCTCGTTATAGAGTTTATTTCCTTCAAAAATAATAGTAACTGATTTATCAAGCAAAGGGGGCGTTAAGGGTGTTGGGCTCAAGTTCTAACTTCAAAATTCCACCTTCTCGCTCTGTAAACACAATCTAATTTTCAAAATGAGTATCTATTTTTGAGTTTAAATCTTGAATCCAACACGAAAATAAAAATTCTCGAAAAAGCGGCGGCGGTGACAGCGACGGGATGTTTTTGTAAAATGAGATGATAAATATTCCGTTACCAAGATTCTCCATACTCTGTGTGAGCAGAGCTTCAAAAGTATGAAGACTGATGCTCTCAGCGTCCATTCCTTTGGCCAAAGTGTTCCTCAGGTGCATCTCGTATTCCAGAAGAAGTCTGTTTCTGGTTGGACTTCCGGGGGTTGACGCCGAATGCATATTTTGCTGATGATACTGTCCTCCATTACATTTTCTCGAGTTGCAGTGATTCGGTTGTTCCATGTCCGAATTTCCGTTCGAGGAACTTGGGGTTGTGGCGTAACACTGATTATCGAAGATAACATTGTCCGAAGGTGGAGACACGTCACCTGTGCAGCGATTAGGTTCCAAATCTAAGTACATCCTGCTTCTTCCGCCTAAGACAAACAGGCTACGTGCAGCTTTTGGAAATTGTGCAGTTGATGACTTCGGTGGTGCAAATGCTCGCAAAAATCTATAGTCTATTTGTCATTCTAGGGGCGGGGCTAAATTGCTTAAGTAAACTTCACTCAGTCAAACAACGAAAGTTTTTGGGTCTTAGTTCCGAATTCTAAGCTCGAAATTCCATTTCCCCAGTTTACTCAACAAATATTTGAATTGGGTATTTTTTCTCTCTGTAGTGGTACTCAGTTTTCAACTATAAGTATGTGTACAGAGCGAAGAAATATTTAATTACAACATTTGTTAAGTAAAGTGAAGAAATCTTTAGGTCAAACGTTCCAAAAATTCAGGAACAAGCCTAAGGTTTCTGGGAAAACAATAGGACAAAAATTGTATCTTGGAAAACGGAAGTTATTTAGGTTTCTAACAAATTCTAAAGTCTAAATTTTTGCAGTGTCACTTAAATTTTAAATATTGATTGACCTACAAATTCCAAAAACTTCATACTTGCAAATCTTCAAAGTACCTTTAGAATTCATTTAAGCCTGTTGGATCCAAGCTCTAAAGTCAAAATTCGATTTCCTCATTTTACAGAAAAAGTATTATAGTTTTACATTTTTTCGCTCTGTATGCCTAATTTTATTTGAAAAGAGAACAGCGCTACAGAGCGATAAAAAATCTTCTTGTAATATTAGTCAAGTAAAATGAAGAGTTAGAATTTTGAGGACAGAACTTGGAACAGACTTAAGTTTGAAAATTTAAAATGAAATTGACCTAAGATTCTAAATCTAATCGTGAGCGAGATCTCATGAAATGGAATGATTTATATGATTTCCAAGCAGAGCTTCAATGAAAAAAAAATCATTCCTCTAAAAAAAACTTAAAAACTGGGTTAAAATATTGAAAATTGGTAGTAAATTCGTTCAAACGTACTCCTAGTACTGTACTGCCTTCCCATGTTATGAACACTCCTTGATCCTTGGAATTTGTTATTATACGGATCCCTGAAACAATTATGTTCATTGTCTTCCAAAACCATATATTTCTGATTATTATTGCTCAGATTATAATGGTATCCATGATGTCCGTGTCTTTTCCTCGACATTTCCGGTGAAGTCACTGGACTGTCGACACTTGACATTGGCTTCAACATCCTCTTGAGAGTATTTGAGTCCAGACTTATTCCATTTTGAGCATTTTCAATTCGCATATCGTCAGTACTCTTGCTTTTGGATTTACGACTGTGATTATTATTCACGACATTGAAAATATTTCCATTCTGCATTTCAAATTCTGTATAATCTGCAGATTTTGTGTGATGGAGTTGCTCTCGGCGAAGAGATTTATTTTGTAGAGTTCCTCCTGCTTGAGTTCCTTCAGATTTGAGCGTTTCCATTCCATTTTGTTGGGTCGAAGTGTCCTGATTTTGTTTCGAACACTTCTTGGGAGAAATCGATGATCCCTTGTCTTCGGGGCTGTCGATCTGTAAAATAAATCGAAATTCAGTCAAAAATTGGAGAATAATGGGTGGGAAAAACCATCGACGGTTCCTAGGATTCTAATTAGAATGAATTTATTCCAAAATGTTCGAATTCGTAGGTCAATCAGAGCTTTTGGATCAAATTGACCTACGAATTCAAGTATTTCCAAAATTGGAAGCCTTTTTGATCAAATTGATAGGTCAATCGAATCCTAAGGCTGAGATTGACCTACAAATTTGAATACTTTCGAGTCCAGAAGCCTTTTTACTTTGCAATTCGAAGTTGTAGGTCAATCGGAGTTTTAGGACGAGATTGACCTAAAAAATCTTTCCAGAATTCTCACCTGTGATCCAACAGTCGCGGTTCCAATCCCGACATTAGCAGTTTTTGGTGTTTGGCACGTTTCGTTCTGCTGTTGCTGCTTGTCTTTTTTCATGGAATCGCCGCTCTTCGTGGATTTCCCTAGAGGTTGATTCGCGTTATTGACATTGTCGTAGAGAGATGCACTGGACGTCGCCGTCGTTATTTTATCACGTCCTGGTGTCATTTCCATTTCAGTCGACCGCGCCATAGTTCGTGGCAAAGTTGATGGACCTATCTCATCAAAAATGATGAAATTTAGAATCAAACTTTACCAATTCAATTAAACTTTTCTCTACTATTCGTTCTACTATGGATTTATTTCGCCGGGAAATGGAAGCGCTTTCAAAAATTTAAATGTAAATGTTTTTGTAAATTATTTTTGAGGTCGTAGGGTTTTTGAAAGGGAGAAAACAGGACGGTAATATAATCGGTATGGGAGCGTTCAAATATTACGGAAAAATTAAATATTAGTCGTTTTTGATTGACCTAATATTTGAACGTTTCCTAAGCGGCAAATACTTTTAAATAAATTTTTTCAAAGTCATACCGCATGTAGTGCGATATCTTGGGTCTTGACTTCGAAGTCTGGCGAGTTGTTCAGGAGTCATGCAAGTGCAGATTGGCTCCTTCGATCTGTTTGGCGATGCTGGAGTCGAAAGAGGCTTTCTTCGAGGTTTGACCTTTTGTTTGTTTGGCGGCTCCAACTTTAGGGAGTAGGAAGACGAGGCCTTTCTTGAAATCTTGAAAGAGGGTGACTGGAAGGAACAATTTTTAGACTAAGAAAAATTAGGTGGTCTTTTATTCTTATTTCGAGAAGACTAAAATTTTTAATTTTTAATTTTTTTTTTAATCCGAATAAAAGAAAAAAATTTTATTTTCTGACTTGAAATCTTGTAGCGAGGGTTAGAAAATGATGTGGAATTTATTGGAATTCGAAAATGAAGTTTATGATTGATAGGTATTGATTCTTACGCAACATTCGCGAAATTGTTTGGCGTCGATTGGAGAGGTAAAATTCAATCCCCAAGTGTCATTTGTCATCGTATCCTTCCAATAAACGAAGCATTCCGATGCCTGGCCGATTCTCGTTCCTGAAAAAGAAACAATTTTGTAGAAAAATTTAACATTTTTGAGTAATTGTTTTAATTAAGGACGTTGTAACAAAATTCTAAGCTTAAAATTCGTTTTTCCATATTTTACTCAGCTAATATTATAATTATATATTTTTTCGCTCTGTAGCGCTATTTACTTTTTAAGTAGAAATATGCGTACAGAGCGAAAAAATACCTAGTTGTAATATTTATTGAGTAAAATGAGGAAATTGAATTTTAAGCTTGGACGTAAAACCTCCCCCCTTAAGTTTGAACATGAAAATAAAATCAATGGAGATTATTATGACAAATTAGAAGAGGTGAAAAAATACCTGGTTGAACAAGTCGTACGTCGAGAATCTTGTCCACTTGACTATTATAAGCTGTAATATGGAAGATGCATTCTGGTGAATCCTGAATGCACGTGATATTGACTGGCACTAAATCCTCGGAAATTTGTTGCCATTTTACAGATCCGCTGCTTGCGCTTACATGGAAGACTTCCGCCCAGAGTCTGAAAAAAACTCATACTTTTATTTCTTGTTTCATAAAAAAAAAATTATTAGAAGAGATGAAAAGTAGAATTTTCTTTAGCAAAGGACAGAGAGGATGGATAGATTTTTAAACTTAGTCATAGTTTAAAGAAAACAGTTTAAACTTTAAAAAATAAAAAAATAAAAAAATAAATTTTTATAAAAAATATTTTTGATAAAAAGTTTCTAAAAATAAAAATTTACATTTCTTTATAAGTAGAGTAGGTCTAACGTTTCTAATTTCTATTTTTGAAGCAAAGCAATAAAGTAGAGAATGCCTTCAAACCCGATTTATATATGGGTCATTCCATGACAAATCGACCACTGTTGACCCCGACCCCGTAACTTTTTCAAAAATTGACTTATCGGGACGTTTTTTTTTTCAAAATTTTTGTTTTTAAATGCACTTTTCAGAA
>JAUESH010000006.1:2404527-2415691 GCA_032275165.1 Synergus magnus | reverse complement strand
TTTTTACCTGAATCTACGGTGCGATTCTGTGCCGCCCAGACCCGAAGCCGGCACAGAATCGGCAGTTGAGTGTAAATTAAATTATTATTATTATTATTATTATTATTATTATATTACTATTATTATTATTATTTTATAATATTTTTTACTCTTTCTAATTTTGAAGTTAGAAATGAAAATTTTGATTTTACACAAAAAGAGTTAAAATTAGTCATTTTTTTCTTCCAGGGGCATTCTTTTATTTCAAAAATAGAAATCGAAAAATATCTATGTACTTCCGATATTCGGGATTACGTAAATTTACCGAAATTTAAAATTCCCGACATTGAAAATTCCCGAAAATTTGGTTTAAAATCTATTTTCATAACTTTTGTTCAAAATTTCGGAAAAATTAAAGGTCTGCAAAGAGCGCACAAAGGACCCTAATAAAAGATATTTTGACTAGATAATATAGATAATTTTTAATAGATACTTTAGAGAAACTTCAAAGATAATTTAGGGATAATTTAAAGATAATTTAAACAAATTTTGAAATATTTGGGCGCCAGTTAACTAAATTAATACTTAAAAGGAGATAATTCAAGATAATATCAAAAAGATAAAGATAAAAGATATTGGCGATAAAGATAAAACGATATTTAGATAAGCGAATAAAACATAAGATAAAATAAAAAATAACAAAAGAGATAGGAGTGCGAATTTCGTACTCTCTATGTGAGCATGAGAGCATTTATTTTAAAAATTTAAATAAAATAAAATTTTGTGACTTGCAAAAATCTGCAACGTCACAACGTGATCCCCCGATATTCGTCAAGTAAAATGAAGAAATAGAATTTTATAAATATTTAACATATACTTATAAACTAAAATTATTTCCAGATCAAAAATGTTTCGAGTGCCAAAAACAGCAATGCCTCCTGTTCCTGTTCCAATTCCACCGAAAAAATCGAAGGAATCCCAAATGAGATGTTCTTACTCTTCTTTCGAATGTACTCAGCCTTGTATAGAAGGATATTTATATTGTGGGAAACACGTTTTGGAAGATCCAAGTACTCCCTTTAAACAGTGCGGTTTCGTCTACAACACAAATGGGAGAAAATGCTATAACGCAGCACCAAAGTTAGATCGAAGAGATGTTTCGTAAGTCAAAATAGATTCTCTTGTATTCCTTTAACAGAAAATATCTTTTTAACATTTCCAGATTAATATAATTGGTTTCACAGATATTGTCCAGAACATACAAGAAAAGCTCAAATCGCTCGCATCAAGTCAACATCGAAACATTCTTTACCACAAACTCCAGAAATGTTGCTCCTCAACCTCAGGCATTATGTAAAGCCAGCGAATTCTAGCGAGAAAGAAAAGGGAAGCGAGTCTGGGAAAGTTGAATTTTTGAATCCTTTCAGTAAGGTTTATTTGAAATTATCTTTAAAACTTAAATGAAAAATGTATTTTCTAATTATTTTTGCTCTCGCAGCTGAAATCGATGCTTCGAGAGTAAATGCAGGAGTGAGTGATGTTCTGGACTATGCAAGCTCCTCGGACAGTGATGTCGAGCCGACAATCGTCAGTGACACAGTTCGAGGTCCTTTTCTCGATGACAGTGACACCGAAAGTGTTCACAGTCCACAGGAGGATCCGTTGAAGTACGTTGCTAGTTTTTTTCCATTTACGAAGAAAACCAGAACATATTTTAATCATAAATTGCAGAATCAGATACTTTTTAACCAGTAGAATGATCGCTAGTTTGCCTTTGCTTGCGCTATCATTTCCGCCTTAAAATTTTTTCAAATTTGAGTTCATGTTCTATTTCCCAGAGCTTTGATTTTCTAGAATATAGAATTTAGGACACTAGTCTCATCTTTTTTATTTTCAAGAAAAAGCAGGTGGGTGATTAAAAAGCATTTTTCAATTCCCAAATTGAAAAAAATGTGAGGTTCTTAGGTTCTACTCTCGACTCTTCTCTTGTAGTTGCTTTTGGCACGAATAAGATACTCTTTATCTATTGAATAAATAGTATTAACTTTTTAAGGCACGCTGGGATCTTTACCGCTGAAGAGGTGATTTACATCGCCCGAGAGAAACTTATCAGGCTCCAGTCCTTGTACATCGATCAATTCAGAAGACTGCAGTATACGATGAGGGAAAAAAGGAGAAAGTATCTTCATGCCCTCAAAAAGGAAAAAGAAACCTTGTGTATGTTCTAGAATTATTTAAATTTAAAAAACTTTTAAGTTTAAACCTTTTTTAAGACTCTTAATTAAATTATAATTCATTATAGGTAATATACACGATCAGCCAAGAGAAACTGCGAAGGAGAACAAAATTTACGAGAAGCTGAAAGCTTTGAATCAATACCACAGGAGAAGCGGGTTTGAAGCAATTCTCTATCAAAAATCCGTCGATCGTAGAGTTCATGCTACAGAAGGTCAACCTCCGAAAGCTCCGAATCTTCCGAAATGTATTTTTACAGAAGGTGGAGTCAAATGTGGAGATAGGACTCTTCCCTCAGCAAAACACTGTCGAAAGCACATTTTAAGTGTAAGTTCTCATGGGGAATGTTTCTTCGATTCTAGTCTCCATCTTGATAAGTTTTAGATAGTTTCTAAAATTCTTTTTTGATTTAGGACCAGCATCAGGTTTTGTTTAAAGCTTGTGGAGCAGTGAGAGCTGACATAGAATGCCACGAACCCATCCCCGTAGTTTTTGAGAGAAATTGCGTTTTTCATATGGACTTGCCACCCCAATGCAAACTCGAACCTTTGAAGGTAAAACCTTGTGATCTTTGGGGAAAATGTTTGTGGATATCTTAAAAAAGAGAACGTAAAACAAGAAGCTTATTAAAGTAGCTTTTTAATTAATAATTAGCCTGCATTTGTATACTAAACAATGAACTTTGCATTTTACAGATTACAGAGAAAAAAACAGAGACTGAGGAAAAATCGACGACGGATTGCCAATCAATGGAAGTCGACGTCGTTGGCGAGACTCAGGACATCGATCCTGATGACGATATGGCTGGAATCATGCGCGAATTAAACGACACGACACCAGTTCCGAATGCAGCTCTAAATGATAGTTTGAACAGCGAAGAAAGTACTGACACTGCGTTCAGCATTACTCCCCATGTCAGCGATTTAATCAAGGAAAATATTAGTTCTGTTTAATATTTTTGTCTGCGACTTGAAAAGACCTGTGCCTTTCTCTTTTTTTTCTGTTGGAATTGTAGTTTTTGACATTGTACAAGTATAATTTAGAATTATTATTTAATCTAGAAAGAATTACGTTCTACGCTCACTGTAAATAAAATTCGTGATAATTATGCTATAGTTAAATGTAAAGAAGTGATTCATTTTCCAGACTTCAAGTCGTTAGAAAATACAGCTCAATATTTTGTATCCTTAAAAAATACAAGTTAATATTTTTTAATCGTTAAAGAATACAAGTCAATATTTTTTAATCATTAAAAAACAAGTCAATACTTCTCGAAAATTTTTTGTTTAATTTTACCATTAAAAAAATATTTAAATAAAGAAAAATATAATTTAATTTTTTATTTAATTATGTAGAAAATATTTTTAAAAATAAAATAAAAAAAATATTCATGTAGGAAACATTCTATTAAAAAAACTATTCAATGTAGAAAACATTTCCCATTCGAAACGGGCTCGAAAACAATATTAAATATATATCATTAGAATAGTAGAATTCAAAATTTATTGGAATGAAAGGAAATGCCTCAAATTCAAATTTGAGGATTTAAATTAAAATTAAATACAGCATCTACTATTTTCTGTTTTATTTCGTTTTTATTTCCAGTGGCAGTCTGCGATATTTACCAAATAAATACTCGATACAATATACAATCCTCATAATTATTTAATAGTTTACAAACACTCGGTGCTCATCGGAATACTGCTGACGAAGCTTAATCTACATTCATTATCAAATATAAGATGTATGTCGTACATTTGTTAGCACCCAGTAAAAACAAAACTCTTTTTCACCAAACTGAAAATTCAAATTTCTCTAAATCATTATTTTCTGTGTCTGCGTTTTTTTTTTACAAATTCCTAAAAAAATCTCAGAGAAATGTGTATTTTCCATTTGTAGTTTCTGAATTTAAGGCTTAATAAAAAATACAGTCAAAAAATTGGATTTGTTTCAAAGTTTTCTACATTTTCACCCAAATTCAAAAACAACACTCGAAATACTGTTTTTCGTTCTCGCAAGGAAGAAAAATTCAAGAAAAAAATTAAGTCTACTATTTAATCTATTTTAATCCCTAAATTTCTAACTCTATCGGTGGATTTTCTACGTATTTAGACAAACAGAAATTAAAAAGGCAATGTAAAATTATTTGAATATTAAGAAATCAGGAAAAATTATTAAGTATTTCAGGCAAAATCAATTTAAGTAGCTTAGATTAAGTATGAAACGCTCTCAAAATTTTATAAATGACCTTACGAGCTAACGTACAAAAGAAATTAATAGAAATTTGTCGACTGCTCGAAAAAGTTAGTTAAATGCATTCCAGAGTAGATAATTTGAAAGAGGAATTTCAAGATTAAAGGCAAAAATTTTAGAACAAAGAAATAAGACTAAAGAGCATGAAAGAAGTAAATGAAAAATGCAGCAATATCGAGGAATGAATTCAATTAACTGAAATGTTAATTATTTTCTATTTCTAAACAACCACCCTTTTAAGTATTCATACTAATTGTAAATTAATCTTCAAATTAGGCCGTAGGAAAATTTGTTGAGCCCTTTCCACTGATCTCTAAATGAAATTTCTCTTTAATAAGAAAACTTCCCAAATCCTAAATTCTTAGAGAGCTAATTTTAACTTTTTTTTTTCTCCGTACGTTGAAAAACTATTCGAATTTTAACTTACTGCTAACGTTGAAAAGACTTTAGAAAATGATTTATCTATTATGAAACCAGTCTTTTCTCTTTCAACGAAAATTTTTTGAATTGGAAACTTAAAAACGAAACGCGTGAAATTTAAAATATGCAAAAATATCATATTCCTTAACAATTGTCAATAGTTCGATTTTAAAATCGATCTGAATAATCCAAGAGTGATTTACGCATTTTTTGAAGTACAATCAACAGCCGATTATGTGCCGGCCTCGGGTCTGGGCGGCATATAATCGTACCGCGGATTCAGGTAAAAACTCAGGACCGTATATATCGTCTCTGAACCGAGCACCAATGCGTAGAAAAGTCGCCTAGAGAGTCGCACTGGGAACCCGGAATATAACTAGTGGGCACATAATCGGCTGTTGAGTGTACTTTTTAAGTTGTAAACTGTAATCTTAAAAATAATGTGCAGCTTTTTATGTTACATCACTAGTGCTCTTGAGTTTTTGCAAAACTCGCATGGACTCTGAATTCAGACTCAGAATTTCTGACCTAGTAATTTACATTTATAAGTAAAACTTCGCCTGCTTTGAAAAATTTCATTCTCGGAAATTGAACGTAAAAATAACTTTTGTGCTTTAAAGCTCTAAAATTTCAAAGCTTTGAAATTTGAAAGCTTGAGACTCAGAAAAATACAGATTTGTTTTTTTTCTTTTTTTTTTTTTTAGAAATAAGAAGTTCAACTTCTTTTTCTTTTGAAAGTCAATTGCTTTCATAGTTAAAGCTTTGAAGTCTTATGTTAGCCAGAGTAAAAATTTCTAGTTTACATTAGACTTCTGATTACATATTGGTACTCAATAAGAAACTTAGATTAAGAGTGAGACTCGCTGAAAATAGTCTTTAGGTCATGCTCGTATAGAGCGATGATCAACATTATACCAAGTCCTGTTATCAATCCCAGGGCTTGAAGTACACACTGCCAATGTGAGCCTCCTTCCTGAGAGTGACTTGAAGACAATTCCGGAATCTGTAAACAAGCGGAATTAACATTTTGAACTTAAGGAATCCAAACTCTTAACTCAAAATTAAATTCCCCATTTTACTCAACAATTATTAGAATTAAATATCTTTTCGCTCTGTACTCATAATTCTATTTAAAAAATAACTATACAGAGCGAAAAAATAACTAATTATAATAATTATTGACTAAAATGAAGAGATCGAATTTGAAAGTTAAAACTTTAATCAAACACTCATAGAGGTAAATTTTAAGTCTTGTAATGAATTAAATATTTTGTTCACCATATCGACTAAAGCGATGTAAATAAACATTCCGGCAGCTGCAGCAAAGACCCAACTGCTTGCGCTGGGTGTGGCGCCCAAAAGGACACCAAAAACCATGCCAAAGAGGCAAAGAACTGATGATAGTAGATTGTAAAATACTGCTTGCTTTGCACTCATGCCGGCCTTTAATAAGACCGCGAAATCTCCTGTAAAATTAGGGAGACATTTAAAATTTTCATCTTAATGATGAAAGAATTTAATTTACTGAAAGGAGAATTAAAATATTGGGGCTTGCCTAATTCATGAGGCAATTCGTGGCAAAAAACGGCAATGGCCGTGGAAAATCCTCCGGCTATACTTGCAGAAAAAGCTGCACCGATGGCCATCCCATCAGTGAAGTTATGGAGACCATCGCCCATCACAACCATCCAGGCAACACTTGACATCGATTCGGGAGCGGAATGGACGTGACCTATCAAAAAAAAAATAAATAAATTTAAAAAATTGAGTCAAATTCAATTTTAAATTGAAAGGAATTATTTTAAAACTTAAAAAATAAAATTGTACCATGGGAGTGCGTATGGCCATGATGTTTATTCTCGTGTTCTCTGATAATTACTGTGTAACTTTCCGCTTCATTTAAAATCTCACTCGTCCCGTCGACTTTCTTCAACGACTCGTCATGTTTCCAATCTTCGTTTCCGATTTTATCCAAATCGTTTTTCACAATCGTGGGTACCGAATTGCAATTCGATGTGAGGGGTTTTTCCTCGTCGATTCCCGTTGGCCTGTCGTGATGATTGTGGCGATTGTGATGATTATCTAGAAAGAGGATAAAGTTACTAAAACTGAATATAATTTAAAAAATGCTTTTATCTTGAGAATTTAAAGAAGAATCATTTAATTAACCTTGAGTCTCAGTCGTGATTTCGCCATAGCAGTACGGATAAGAAGAGTATTTGTGTTTACATAGTTTCTCGCCCACAGTGTTGCTGTTTGGAACCTCGGTTTCCCTCATAACTCTGACTCTAGGTGGAAGCTATAATTAATTATAAGGGACTATTAAAATTCCATTCCGAATATTTTCCAGTAATGGGCTTTTAAAGGAGCCTTTAAAGGAAACTTTAAAATAAAAAGCAAACCTTGTTGCGCCTTTGGCGATATTTCCTCCACTCTGCGAGCATAGTCAAAGACTTTTCGGTGAAGAAAAATAGGACTAAACCCAACATCGCGACTAGACCCTTCCACATATTGGAATTATGGTCTGCCTCGTGGTCGATTACGATATTCGAGTCCTCGTGACCGTGACTATGACTCGCCGATGACATCATGGCCTTAAAAAGAAAAAAAATTAAAACAAATTAAAACACATTTTAAATGTTAAATTCCAGTTTTAATAAATAATTCAAACTTACATGAGGAAGTAAATGGATGAGAGCATCTCCACACAATGTGCCAACGGCAAGAGCGACCAGAAATTGGAGAAGTTGGTGGTAGTAACTCTTTCCCATAACAGGAATTACAGCAACTCCCAAAAGACCACAGAGACTGATTATCAGAATACTTATAGTGGAGTACAACCAGACTGAAAAGTAGCATTAATTAGCACCTGATCAATTATAATTATAAAAACTTAAATAGTATAATATATGAACTTTCTTGAAATACTTAGAAATCCTATAAAATTCCTTAACATTACTCAAAATCCTACGAAATCTTGCCAAACGCTTTGAAATTCCTTAGAATTCAATAAACTTTATAATTTTATAAAAATAATTAATAATTAATTTATAATTTTATAAAAATCGTAAAATCCAAATAAATTGCGTAAGATTTCTTGAAATTCCTTCAAATTACTCACAATTCTCATAAAATATTGTATAATGCTTTAAATACTTTAAATTACTCGAAATACTTAGAAATTCTATAAATTCCAATGTAATCGCCTTGAAATTGCAAAAATGTTTTCTTGAAGGGCCTAAAATTGTTCAATTTCAAATTGGAATCGTAATTTTGTATCTTTTTTAAATTTGAATATAAATATTGAATATTAATTGTCCACATGCAATGTTAATACTGTTAGTTTTTGTATTTTTTCAATTTCAAAGCGAAGAATTAATATCCGGGTAAATAAATACCTTGAAACATATTTCGCGACATTTCTTCAGGTTCATAGCTTTCGACAGCAGAAGGTTTGTAACTTTCTGGAATCTGAAAGCAGCCGTTTCTTTCTCTTGATTCTCCAGCCAGGTGGTAAATGAGAGCAGGACAAACCCTCTCGAATAACCAGCCAGGTAATATTGTACTATTATTCGCAGATGTATATGATACGTCTTGCGATAAGGTGCTTAACAATTCCTTACTGCTCAAGCACTGTAATTTTAATACCAATTTCATTAATATATTGAAAAAAAAAAACAAAGGAAAGAATGACGTGTATAGAGGAAAAAAATGTCTTAATGATAATTCCTTTTGTGCAAAATGAAAAAAACAATTTTTTAGTTTGACTTCGAACTCTTCGTTTTCTAAAAAAAAGTATTAATATATTTTTTTTGACTCTATAGCAATTAAACAATTAAAAATTAAAATCTCAAAACTACTAGAGTCAAAACTCAACTAGAATCGTAGAATCGTTCAAAATTGAATACTTTCAGATTAAAAAATTGAAAATATTATAATTACAAAATTTCTTTAAGTAGTTTTAAATCAAAGCCTTAAGAGTTTAGTAATTTTTAATTAATCTTTATTAATTTTAAAAATGATTGTAGAATTTACCCTTTGGTTTGAATCGCCATTTGATTCCGTTACCCTATCCAATTCCTTGTCACTATCTGAAACAATAAAAAGAAGGTGAGCCTAAAGGAGAAAGTAAATTTTAAAAAGAAATTCGCCATTTTATAATCTTCTAGGGGAAATTAATTACTGGAGTGACAACTAGAACTTTAATTGAAGATTCAGCTTCTTTCTCTGAGCAGCTGCTTCTATAAAATACTTAGTTGCAGTGTTTATTTGATACTCGATGATAATAAGAACCTTGTAACACAAACCTTATGTCACAAATCTTAACAAACGTATCTTTATCTTCGCAACTGGAATTACACAAAAGAGTTATGCATTTAGTGATAAGATATAAAAAAAAATAAAAGTATTTTAAGGAGTTAAAATTTTAATATTTTAAAATTCCACGGCTTAAAAATCGGAAGTTACTTATTAAAAAGATAAACTTTACTGGTAAACTTGTTGACAAACAAGTTTTATTAGGAAAAAATCCAATCCGAATATTTTCCTCACAATCAGAAAAGACCGCAAAGTATGCCTTATAATAATTGAAATCGTTCGAAGTTGGAAGAAGTCAATCAGTAATTCGATGGGTCAATTAATCAGACAATCAAATGTCTGGGCTCAAGTACCATTAAATACTTCTGATCAAGATTATTCTTATCTCTACATCAACTAGTTCAGCTCGAATCGTGTCAGTGTGTTCCCCACATTCTTTCCCATCTATTTTTCTAATTGGTTAGTAAATTTTCGTAAGAATTCAGTGATTAAAATCTTGAAAAAATGTTTAGAAACTCTTTTACTTTAATTAATTTTTGAAAAATGAGAATTTTTTTTTTTTTTTTTTTTAAACGAATAAAAATTCTTTTTACGAAAAATATCCTTGGTTCGCTAACTTTTCTCAAGGTTCGGTGCAGCGATCCATGAACTATTAGAAACGTCGCCTCAGTGGCCTTGAACTTTTGTCCAAGACTTTCGCCGCGTTTCCTTCGTTAAATTAAAGCTAATCAGAGCAATTTCACATGTTCCAATTTTCGCGGGCGGCTCGATCCTAATTGGAAGAACTTGAGAGGCCAATAAGTTGACTGATGGATTATTAAAAATTTGATAAGTTCATAGTTGATTCAGATCAACGAAAATAGTTTTCAATTTTTTTTTTTTTTTTTAATTTTGAAGATATAATATCCTCACCTAATGTGCTTTGAGTACTGCTTCGCTCATCCAATTCCAAAACGAGTTTCATTAATCCTAGTTTCTTAAGTAATCTCTCAAATCCCTGCATCGTCATATTTTCGCCATTTCCATAAGCTTGGAAAACCATTTTCGTAAAATAATTCTCCTCCATTTCGACGTGCCTCTTCGATCTCTCCCCCGATTTTCTCTTTTCTCCAAAGGACTTCGCGTCCCTTCGGTAGGATTCCTTCTCAGATTTCAGAGCTAGTTGTCCCAGTCTTTCCATTATTTCTTCACTCTCCAAAGAAGAAACGTCATTCCCGTAAAGTTTTTTTTCTTCTAGAACTTCATCTTTTCTTGGTATCCTCAATATCCTCGAGTGCAGATCATTTTCCTTCCAGACTGGAGATTTTACATTTTGGAGATTAGGTTCTTGTACTTCATCTACCGGGTGATTATAGGAAGGTTCTAGTTCTCTATTATTTGGAATTAAACTATATTTTGCGTCAAAAGACACCGGCCTAGGTAAAGAAAGATCCGTGTGAGCAGAACAGGGAGTATGTGCGGCGCACAAAACACAGACGACACAAACCGTCACAAAATGTTGTGCCATTTTCAATTACCTGCAACAGAAAAAATTATTTCGTATAATTGCTGTTCATTGTATCCTTTATCACGATGCTAGCTCGTTTCGTAAGAAATTGGTCACGAAAGTTTTTTCTACAAAAAGCCTTTTTTAAAAATAGCTGATAATTACGAACAAAATTCAACGCTGAAATATTTTATTTATCCTTCTCAATTTTAATTTATTCTTTTTCGGAAATTATTCTGATTTATAAAAAAATAGTTCCATGACAAATCTGAAACTTTTTTTTATCTTTTTCTACCCTATCGAAAACATTTTTCAGAATTTTTTCAAATTTGTTTACCTAACCCAAACAAAGTTATGGGTTTTTCAGAAAAAAAATAACTATGTTATTTTTGTCATTTTACATATATAGCTTTTACAGTTTATTTAACAGATTTTAGAAACTTTCGAAAGATTTTGAAGCATTATAAAGAATTT
>JAUESH010000006.1:2380091-2392104 GCA_032275165.1 Synergus magnus | reverse complement strand
GATTTTAATCATTTTAAAAATATTTTATGGAATTTTAAAGAATTTTTTGAAATTTTATGAGATTTCTAATGATTTTAATGGATTTTTAAGAGATTTTATAGGTTGTCGTAAAATTTCAAGAGATTTGATGAGATTTTTCAAATTTTTAAAAGATTTTGTGGAATTTTTAAGGATTTCATGGAATTTGACAAGATTTCTAAGTATTTTAAGAGATTTTAAATGATAAGGAATTCCAAGAGGTTTTTAAGAATTTTTAGAGATTTTTGCGAATTTTAACTTGGATTTCATAGAGATTCATGATTTTAATGGTTTTTGTGGATTTTTGAGGGATTTCAAAAGGTTTCTGGGAGTTTTAAGAAATCTTAACGAATTTAATTAAGGGATTTCGAAGGTATTCTTGAAATTTTTTTGCGCCATTAGTTTGTTTTTCTTCTTTCAACTTCAAATCATTCAAAAGACTACTAAGGGATATAAAACCTGATATATTAAAAATAAAAAATCTCACCTTTTCCAGCCGCTTTTCAATCTTCGGAATGTCCTTGAAAGGAATTTCCATGAACGGTGTTTTAATATTTTTCGAGGCCATCATGAGAATTTCTCTCATTCTCGGAATACCTAGAGTCACGTTCATTTCTCCTCGACCCGCAAAATGGAAAGTGTTAAGTGTCATCTGAGTCGAAGGTTCTCCAATTGATTGAGCGGCCAATGCCCCAACAGCTTCACCAGGAGGGGCCAAACTTTTCATAACTTTAAGAGCGATTAAATCCTTCAAGTCATCTTTATCAATCGTACATCTATCTGCTTTCTTCTCCAAATAGTCAGCCATCATTTTATCCAATCTTTCAGTCAAAACCCCGAATTCTAGATCCTGCCTATATATAGAAGTTAAAGGATCAGGACACCTTGCAACTTTATGTTCATAGTATTTTTTAACGCTCTCATCAGATCTATGCCATTTTTTCATCAACGAGATCGAAGATCTCGACCTTCCACAATTCGGGTCAATTTCGTACACTTTTGAGCTCTGGAGGTTGACATAATCCGCCGAGAAAGCTGCAAATGGACTCAGTCGTCTTTTTTGTAAAGCAAGACCATTCTTGCTTTTCCACTTGGCAAGCTTTTTCTGATGTTTTGAAATTTGTCGACTGGAGGAATCGGTTTTGAGATGTTCTAGGAGATCCTTGTCGATTATGGCATCTTTGTTTTCGACGAGGAAATTGAGTTGATCGACATTTAGAAACTGAGAGCCACCAACGTCGAGGCCATCTTCTCCATAGGAAAATTGAATAACTCTTCCATCAGAGTCCCTCACCGTTGAATCGTATTGAACTGAAAGTCCTTCGAGATGTTTGACTAAACACCTCTGAAGATATCCAGATCGACTCGTTTTTACAGCCGTATCAATCAATCCTTCTCTCCCAGCCATACAATGAAAGAAAAATTCAGGAGGTTCAATCCCAGTCATAAATCTGCCGTCAATAAATCCACCGGCTCTCGGGCTTAGATCAAAAGGTGGAAAACACGGTAAACTTCGCCCACTTATCATCAAAGGTGGTCTTTTTCCTTCCAATTCAATTTGTCCCAATAAGCACGAAATCTGAGTTGTATTGACTACAGATCCTTTTGCTCCTGATCGAACCATCAACTGGAGATTATTGTCCGGAAACTGTTTAATTAAACCCGCTGGTAAACAGACTTTGTTGATTTCGTCAGTAAGTTTGCTGAGGATTGATTTATATTCTCCATCCAGCTGTGCTCTAAATGTCGGATCCATTGCTAGTTTCTCCTCCACTTTTTCAGCGATTTTTTTCCTCGGAGTGCCTTCCGGAAGCTCGAGAACCGATTTTTGGATAATTTCACCAACCTGTAAGAGAAATGCATAAATTTTCATTCCAATAGAATTATTTATATCAATCATTCCACTTGGAACAATTTCTTACCTTTCGACACTTTTCTATCACCTTCTTTCTTTGCTTCTCAGCCTTTAAATTTACTAGAATATCTTGAACGCCCAATGTGAATCCCAGTGAGAGCAAATGATTCTGGAAAACCTTTCCAAAGGCGCTCAATACTTTCGTCGAACAATCTCCGCCATAGAGCTGAAAGAAGTATTTTTTATTAAGGGTTTTGGAGCTTTAAAATGAAATAAAATTATCTGTTTCGTTCTTACATCGTAAATGGAATGGATCAGACCAAAAGGCGAGGCACCATAATGAGCTTTGTCCAAAACACCACAAAGCAATTCCCCTCTTCGAATAATAACTTCAAACTCAGACATCGTATCTGGATTCGCGAATGGAATTCCACACTTAGGAGTTCTGGGCTCAGAAGTCGTCCAGTATTTACCTTCAATTTTACTCTTTCCGGTCAAATTTATTTTGGCTCGACCTTTGGGAATCAGGTTAATTATTACAGTTGAGAGAACTTGTTTCCCCGACCAGAGTTTTTTCGGTTTTAAAATTGCAGGAGGGAGAAGAATCAAGTCTCCTTGTACAACAGACCAAAGAGCCGAAAAAATTAATTCCTGGTACTCCTCTCTAGAATTAAAGAAAATATTAAAATCTTTAGGTTTCGAATTCTCAGGATTTAAACTTTTTTCCTAATTTCCGAACTCACTTGTTAAAGAATCTTCCTCGCATTGTTAATCGCACTCCAGCAATTACATGATCTTGGATCAAACCTCCGAGAGGCGTTCCATTCTTTGGAACCAAATATTGGTTCGAAACATTTGCTAAAATGTAAGAAATAAGTTTTTTAATATAGAATTCTTTCCGCTTTAATTTTTTGAAAAAACTCTCCAATTTGAAAAAAACCTACCAAGGTATTTTGCTTCACTCCTAGCGACTTCATTCTGAGGAAAGTGGGCGTTCATTTCATCTCCATCGAAATCTGCATTGTAAGCTTGACAATTTGAATAATGAAGACGAAGGGTTTTCTCCGATTTGAGAACCCTAGCTCTGTGTGCCATGATACTCGGTTTATGTAAAGTTGGCTGTCGATTCAAAAGCAACATATCTCCATTTTGCAAATGACGATGGACTACTTTCATCCCATTAAAAAATTTGTTCGACTCTTCGGTTTTCGTCAGAAGCGTTTTTGCAATTCTTTCTCTCTGAGCGGAAGACTCACCACTTATTCGCGTTACCAAACCGTTTTCGTTCTCAATTAATACAGCTCTGAAATTTTCAATATTAAAATATAATAAGTTCTTGCAGGAGGCTTAGAAACGCTTAAATTATTAAACAAATACCCTGGATGAACATTAGGTCCGTTCAAAACCATCTGCCGAAGTTCGCTCACGTTCAAAGGAGTCACCGGAACCGGATACGTTAACTTCAGAGCAAAAGCTTCCGGAACTCCAATTTCGTCGATATCCAAATTCGGATCCGGAGTGATAACAGAGCGACAAGCGTAATTCACTCTTTTTCCCATCATGTGCTTTCTGATTATTCCTCCCTTCTTTTCTAAAATCTGCTTTAGCCCTAAGCAAATTACCGAATCTGAAGATTTGTTCATATCTCGATCCAAGATATGATCCGCATGTGTTTGCAAGTCTTGCCAGATGTTGTGCATTTTGTCCAGGATGGTGGTTCCCCTCACTTGACCGAGAAGTCTCTGAAAAGATAAAAAAAAAAAAAAAGATTTTTAGTACTTTTTTCTTTCAAATAAAGACAGGCTGTTTTCTTTTTCAAATAGTAATTTACCTTCAATTCCTCATCCCTTTCCGCATCTTTGCTTTTCTTGGAACTCCGTTGCGAATTCTGATTTTCCTCATCTTCCTTATCCTCCGAGTCTTCATTTCCCTTTTGGGAAGATTGGTAGTCTTCGATGAGCTTTCGAAGAATGAGGCAATTTTGAATGATCAGTTTGTAGACTTGAGTTCGTGGATACTCAAGTATTTTGTCATTTAACGTGCTAAGTGGCCTCACAATCGGTGGCGTAACAGGAATAATCTTGAAGAAAAAAATGTCAGTAGGGGTTCTAAATTTCACTGTTTTCAAAACGGGAGCGATAATTTTGAGTAATTCTTTATCTGCCTTCCATAAATTTCGCAAGTCTTCCATGGATTGATCAGGTAAAATTGGAATTGAATTCTGAGCCTGACTTTTGCCTTGCCTCGAGCCGTCTCTGAAAATGGAAAGAGGGGGAAAAGTTTTAAAAATTCTCTATCAATAAATAGATCAAATATTCATATACTCACGACTCATCAACTTTAATCGTCATAATTTTATTCCCACTAGTCTTAATTTTGGGAATAGGTTCGTTGCAATAAATGCAGACTTTTCCAGCCTTGTAATTTTTCAAAATCCGATCTACATCATCTTGGAGTTTCATATTCGCGATTTTCTTACTTTTTAAAATCAAATTATTCTCAGAGTCAGAAATCAGGGGTATTTTTTGATTTTGTAGATTGCTAACGTACTCTCGAATCCTTTCTTCAACGAATTCTGCTTGATCTATTGGGTTCATATTTTTAAAACCGTTTTCATCATCCGTCATATAATTATTCATTGTCTCTTCGAACGTATGAACTTCGCTACTAGAGTAGTAACCATCTTGTTCAAGCTTCGTTTTCTCAATTAGGATCAGCCTTACGTGACGCGGAATTTGTAATTTGAAGCATTTGCGACACATTAACTTTAAAATTGTTGCTAAAAGTTGATGGAAAAGAGGATTCACGACAGGTAAAGGCAATTCGATGTGGCCGAAATGTCCGGTGCATTTCATGAATCCTTCTCCGCATGTTGCACAAGGATCTGAAGCGTCATTCAAGGGTCCTGCAAATTTAATTCATTAAATTCCAAACTCGATTTCTTCATTTTCCTTAACAAATAATTATAAGCGAATATTTTGTCGCTCTGTAGCACTTTTTTTTGAATAGAATTATCCGTACAGAGAGAAAAAATGTATAATTTAGATATTTTTTGAGTGAAATAAGAAAATTGAATTATGAGGATAGAACTTGAAACCACCCTTAAATTTAAAAAATCATACTTTGTTATCTTTGTAAACTTCGTGAATTTTTATAAAAATTTTAATAAAGAAATAAACTTACCTAAGTTTCGATCGTATACTCCACCATTTTCGGGATATTTCAAACCATATTTATCAAAATCGAATGGTTTAAAAATTTCCGCCACACTCAACTGTCGAATTTCATCTTCAGTAAACATGGAAAATTCGAGACATTTTAAAGTATAATGTTTCGCTCTTTTGAAACCACCCAATCGGTATTCAGACATTTTTACTCTCCAAAATCTCTAAAATCAACTCCGAAGAACAGGGAACTCTTTTCTACAAACAGAAGAAAATTTTTTTAACAATAATAGACAACTGTTAAGGGCCAATCAGGTTCAAAACAATTATATGTGGGATTTTCGGGACATTTCGTTACACTACTTTTTTTTAGAGAGGAATTTTATTAGATTTCTAATAATTTTACGGGATTTTAAATGTTTTCGTGGAATTTCGAATTTTTCGAGGAATTTTAAGCGAATTCAAGAAATTTGTATGATTTTTAGGGATTTCGTGAAATTTTAATGGACTTAAAAGGATATAAAGGGATTTTAAATATTATCATAGAATTACAAAGAATTTCAAGAAGTTTCTATGAATTTTAAGAGATTTTCACGAATTCTAACGGATTTCAAGAGATTTTAATGATTTTTAAAAGATTTTGTTAAATTTGATGAGTTTTCTAATAATTTTAAGGAATTTCCAGAGATTTTTCTGATTTTTAAAAGATTTTGTAGAATTTTTAAGGATTTCATGGAATTTGATGAGATTTGTAATAATTTTAAGGGATTTTAAATATTAAGGAATTTCAAGAGGTTTCTAGGAATTTTTAGAGATTTTCACAAACTTTTTTTTACATGGAAGAGATTTATTATTTTGAAGTTTTTTTGTGGAATTTTAAGGGTTTTCACGAAGTTTCTAGGAATTTTAAGAGATTTTAAAGAATTTTAAGGAATTTTAGAGAAGGATATAAGGATATATATTTGTAATATTTGGAAAAATTATCGATTTTCTTTTTTTTTTCAAAACTCCCAAATGTACGGCCACAAAAATAAATATTTTTTTAGAAAACATTCAAACGGAGCGTTGTTGTCACCTTTTAGTTTGCATAATATAAAAAAGTTTCATTTTTCTCTTTTTTCTCCAAAATCGGCAAAGGTTTGAGGTTAAGTGCGCCTATAACCTCAAAGTGTTAAATGTTTTCCCGATTTCAGCAAAACAAAACTTTTTTCAATATGCAAAATATTTATTTTTATATCCGCGGGATAGAAATAAAGAGTCCCACAATTTTCAAAAATTGGATAGATATATAAAATCCCATACTTATTTATTTGTTTTGTGAAGAATGCAAACAACGCAAACAACGTTCAAAAATTTATGTCATAATTTAAAGTTTTTAAGCAAAATTACTTACTCTTTAAGATTCATTCAGAAAAATGTTTTTCTTCTTAACTTTTCAAGTTTTTTTGCAGCACTATCACTGAAAATCCTGAAAACGTGAAAACATGCTTGAAACACGTTGAAACACGTGAAAACTTGAATCTCAAGATCCAAGATATTATATATATGTTAGGGTTGTAAAATTTCATGAAACTTTGCTCTAATGAAAAGTTTCATGAAATTTACAAGTTCTCATGAAATATTGCAGTTATAAATATAGTGGCGGGAAAATTCAAACTGTGCACACAGTGTCTTTTCCTCACGGCATTTTTAAGTATTGAAAATAACAATTCAACACTTTTCTTCAACACATTTACAAATATAATAGTTTTACTAAAGAAACACTAAATAATATTCCAAAACAAGTTTAAACTTGCACATTCCGAGAAAGTGGTATACAACTGCCTAACCTGATCTGACTTCCGCGCATGCGCATATAGAAGTTATCTCCTTTCCCCCCTTTCCACTAAAAGTTTCAAGAGAAAATTTCAATATTTCAATGAAACGTTTTATTGCTCACAATTAAAAATATTTTGCTCGAATCGAAATTCCGTAGGTTTTCAAGGTTTTAAAAACTTCTTGTATATTTCCTTGATAATCACTCTATTCGCAGCTTCGTCGGAAAATAGCTTAGAGCTACTTTTTTTTTTTCATTTTATAAACAAGGCTTGATTTACTCAAAAAATATTATTTAATAAATATTTAAAAATAAATGTTTTGATAAGTAACTTGCATCAATTTACAAGGTTTAAATAATGTTTTTTGTGGTTTTTTGTACGATTACTATAATTAAATAAAAAATTTAATTTGAAAAACGCGCGCATTCCACCTATTTCCGATTCCGGTTCGTCCTTCAATCAATAAAAAGATGACCCGCTGTGTCTCAACTCTCTTGAGAATCTCCACACAGCAGTCCATTTTTTAAATAATTTTATGATTGTATACATATGTCGTTGTTTCGTTGGTGCTGAATAAATTACAGCGATTAACGAACCCACTTGATTAAACAATTGAAAATTTCCGGAAACTTCTCCATTTTTCGGGTAAATTTCGAAATATTTCCAGTACATGTGACTTTTGGTTTTCTGACCTTTTCTGTAACAAAAACTCCAAAAACTGACAGAAATAATGGAAATTTTGATTATTTGCAGATTTTATGAGTGTTTGGAAAATTCGGGAAGTGTTTAAATTAATTTTCAGAGTGATTTTTTTATTAAAGTATTGCAAAACATTTGTTACTATATAGTTTTCATTTTCGACTCGTGACGACTAGAGGAAAGAAAATAAATCACCTTGGCATTCAACTTATTTCTTCCTTGGACTGATTTTAATTATTGTGAAATTTTCGTGGTGAGACAAAAATTTTGTTTTTATTATCGCTTTTGTGTTTATCGAAAAATCAAAAATTTCTTCTAGTTTTGTTTGTTTTAGTTATTTTATTTAGTTATTTATAAATCCCTAAATAATTTCTAGTATATCATTTTTCCGAATTTCTTATTCTATTTTAAGATTTGTAGACAAATTATTTTGTTAGATGTTTTTAATTTATTTAATAATTTTTTTAATTCAAGATTTTTTAAATAGAAAACTATTTTTATTTGCTGTATACGTCTATTTTTTACTTCAAGTAATTTACTCTAGAATAATAATTTTTAATATTTTTTTTTTCAAGGGCGTTGCACCAAGTTCTAAACTAAAAATTCGAATTCCTCATTTTACTTAACAAATATTATAATTAGATATTTTTTCGTTCTGTACGCATATTTCTATGTAAAAAAAGAAAAGTGCTACAGAGAGAAAAAATATCTTGTTACAATATTTATTAAGTAAAATAAAGAAAACGAATTTTGAGATTAGAATTTGGGTCCAACGCCCTTAAGTCACCTTCAATTATAATTTAATTTGAAATAAATAATTATTTACAGAAAATGGCATCATTTTTTGTGAAGCGATCCCTGAATGGAAATCAACTGACTAATTTTATTTGCCGGCCTTATCTCCCGATTGCGATACAATATTTTGGCTATGGTGATAACATTTCAAATGGTCCGGTTCAAGTCCTGAACGAGAAAGTATTGAAGGGAGAATTAATGAGTGATGAATACCAAATGAAAGTCGTCAATGCCCTGGAGGAAGTTTATTTAGAAGTTCAAGGATACGAGCCAGAAAAACCAAGTTTTTTGAGTAAATGGATTGGGAAGGGAAAGAAAAAGAAAAAAGTTCCCAAGGGATTATATCTCTACGGAGCAGTAGGTGGAGGTAAAACAATGTTGATGGACCTTTTCTTTAATTGCTGTCAGGTATCTCACTTCACCTCTTGATCGATCTCAACTGGAAAGCCAAAAAAAGTATTCTAAAAAGCCTAAATTCAAGTTTGAAATTAACTTTAAGGGTGTTGGATCCAAGTTCTAGTCTCAAACTTCCATTTCTTCACTTTACTCAACAAATATTATAATTAGATTTTTTTTCTCTCTGTAGAGGTATTTATTTTTCTATTGAAAATTGAATTTTCATTTTAGAACTTGGATCCAACATCCTTAATTTCAATTTAATTAGTTGATAATAGTGACTTTCCAGATGCGATTCGATTTTTCTCATAAGTTTCCTCAAACGCGGATATCCTGATAAATTAAATAACCTTTTTATCGATGTATCCAGCTTGAAAATAAGAGGAGAGTTCACTTCCACTCTTTCATGCTCGACGTGCACAGTAAAATTCACGAGATAAAAAAAACTATCGTGAGAGATCCAACCAGTACAAAACTACAGCCTTTTGATCCAATTCCACCTGTGGCTTCGCAAATCATCAGAAATGCGTGGCTGCTTTGTTTCGACGAGTTTCAGGTATTTTTTTACTGAAGATTTTCTCCTGAAGTATTTTTACAGCTGAAGAGTTGTAATTAATTATTTTATTTTTATTTTCTCAGGTGACGGACGTGGCAGATGCGATGATTTTAAAGAGACTGTTCACTGAATTGTTCAATAATGGAGTGATAATGATAGCAACGAGCAACAGACCTCCCGATGATTTATACAAAAATGGCCTACAGAGGGGAAACTTCGTCCCTTTTATTCAAGTCTTAAAAGATCATTGCAACATTCTTTGCTTGGACTCTGGGATCGATTACAGATCGAAAGGAAAATCTGGGAAAGAAAAGAATTACTTTGTGTACGTTAGATTCAATTTTTTCAATGTTATTACTTTTATTAAATTCCTTTATGTAAAAGAAATTCTAATTTCAGAAAAGGAAGGGACAACGAGAAAGAAATAGACAAAATTTTTAAGTACCTTTGTTCAATGGAAAATGATGTTATCAGGCCGAAAACGCTTTCGATAAGAGGCCGAAATGTTACCTTTAATAAAACTTGTGGACAAGTTATGGATTCGACTTTCGATGAATTGTGTGATCGGGTAAGCTGATTATCTGGTGTAACCGGATTATTAATAAATAAATTCTAATTTCATTTATAATTTTGAATTAATTTCAGCCTTTGGGAGCGAGTGATTATTTAGAAATCTCTCAGGCTTTCCACACAGTAATAATCAGAGACGTTCCAACATTGAATTTGAAGTTGAAATCCCAAGCTAGAAGATTTATAACTTTGATAGACACTCTTTACGACAGTAGAGTAAGAATTGTAGTTTCTGCTGCTGCACCTCACAATGAGCTTTTTGCTCCTGAGAGTGATTCCGAATATTCGGATGAAAAACGAGCTCTTATGGACGATTTGCAAATATCTCATGGATCTGTAAGTTCAGAAATTATTTTTAAATTTATTTCATTGATTGAATTATTTTCCTAATAGGATTTTTATGTAAATTATATTTTTCAGGATGATCACAAATCGAATATTTTCACGGGAGAGGAAGAATTATTCGCTTTCGATCGCACAGTGTCCCGTTTATCAGAAATGCAGACTTCGGAATATTGGCAAGAGTGGGAACGTCACAGATAACGAGAATGTTATATAAACGTAATAATTATTTAGTCAAAGGTAGTTTTTATAGCTTAATCGATGTATTTGGTTCCGTGGAATCATTTTTATGTCTACATACGCTTCGTTTACTTATAATTAGAAATTAATTAAGATTCAAGACCGACATTTGGTTGTGAAAAATGTACTTAGAGATTTCAATCTTTTCTGTAAATTACGAGACTTAATTATTCGATAAGAATCGAAAATCTATTTAATCTCGGTAAACTACTTAATATTCTAACTCTATTTATTTATTCGTATTTTTGTTAGTCATTAGGAAATAGAAAATATCAGAACGAACACATCATTTTGAATAAAAATCGCAGTGCGATTTTTAAAGAAAGTATTTCTTACAATTAAAATAAATTCAAGATCGTACAAATATTAACAGCGAGTTTTTATTTATGTTAGTTTTCTAGGTCTCTATAAATTTCGTTCTGGAAATTAATAGAATTTAGAATTAATGTATTAATTAATTAATGTATTATTTACCCGATCTCTACCTTACCGACATTTTTTTCTTTGCAACCAAAAATGTCGGTAAGGTAGGGATCGGGTGTTAATTACCATAAGAGCAAATTTAGTGATTTATGTCTCTGATTTATGTAGTTTCCCAAAATTAGTTTACAGCTGGATGTAAATGTCAAAATCAAAATAAAGGATTTTAGGGGAATTTTTTGAAAAGAAGTTTTTTAAATTAATGTAATGATTGATTAAGGATATTAGTGATATTTAATATGGATATCGAAACAGAAAAAGTTATAGAATTAATATTTCCAGAAGGAATTCCAGGTTTGTTTCGGAATTTGTATTTTTGTTTTTTACGATTTATATTATAATTAATGCGATTAAAGTAGGTTTTTTTTTATCAAAGTTTTCGATATTTTGATAATCTGGATTTTTTCAGAATCATGGAAAGAAAATCCGGATTTTTATCAATATTTGTCGAAACTTGGAGCTTTCGATATCGACCAGTTGAGTAAGTAAAAATATTAAATTAATTATTAATCTATAACTAATATACTGTTTCAAATGTAATTTTCAGACAAAGAGCCGGATCACTTAGTGGACGAGAAAAATTCAGTTTTGCAAAATACACAGGAACTCGTTTTTGCAAACTACAAAACTTTTATCCAAACAGCGGAGAATTCGCGAGAAATATTTAAACAGGTATTAAATGAAGGATTTGTTTTCCAATGAAATGATTTTTTCTTTAAAAAATGATTTAAAATCTCAATTTAATCGAAAATTCGAATTAATTTCAGTTCAACGAAACAGAAGCGAGATTAAACGGTCTCATAAACGATATTCCCTTCTTTATTGAAAAATGCCAGTCTTTTTGTAATGCATCCAAGGACATAAATTCCCATCGAAGACTCAACAGTCTGACTTTAACGAGAAATGCCGAACTTCTCGAAATTTTGGAAATGCCTCAACTTATGGAGTCTTGTCTCAGAAGTAATCAGTACAACGAGGCTCTCGAATTGTCTCAATACGCAAGACAATTGGGCGCAAAACATGGTGACATCCCCATTATTTCTGTACGAATTACCTTAATATATTTAATAATAAAAATAAT
>JAUESH010000006.1:2346187-2359727 GCA_032275165.1 Synergus magnus | reverse complement strand
TGTCAAAAAAAAGATTATTTGGAAGGATTGCCCGCGGATGTGGAGGCCCGATACATTGTTTTACTTTTTTAATGTTTCATTTTACATGTATCACATTTGTTTATGCACCAGTATACGGTCATTTTTGGATTATTACGTCACAACGTGAAACCCCTAATTATTCGCTGTTTTTGTGATATTTTTCGGGTTTTTCGTGTATTTACTATGCTTACGACAGCCATATTGTTTAGTTCGTGTAGGGGCCGGTAGTCAGTGTTGCCAACATGAAAAAGTGATTTTGCGGCACACTCAGTGCTCCCAACGGGGGCTCCGTACTCTACTGCGCATGCGTAGCGCTCGGCAGCTGATTGGTTGATATTCCCACGCAGTTAGGGTTCCGGCGTCGACTCCGATTCTTCGAAGGAATCGAGCGCTGAGAATCGATTCCTTCGAAGAATCGGAGTCGACTCCGGGATCCCTACGCGCAGTTTAAAATTGTTTAGCATTTTAAATTGCGCGCAAATAGCAACCAATCAGATGTCGAGCGCGACGCATGCGCAATAGAGTACGGAGCCCGCGTTGGGAGCACTGGGCACACTGTTGTCAAATTTCCGGATTTTCAAAGGAAAATGCGGACAACTTGTTTTTGCTCATTTATCTCGTCGTAACTCAAGACAAATGTTGGAAATCACTATCATTTGAAAAACAATTTTTGAATGTGAAGAGAAACCGTGCAAAATTGTCAGCAGGCCGGAAACAACACGAAACTGACGTGACCAAATTATAATTATCAAAACCTAAATGCGGTAGCCCATTATCGTGATAAAAAGAAACGAAGATATTCTGATATTCCCATTTTCTTTCATCCAATAGATTTCTTTAGTTTAGTGAATTTTGTATAGGTTTGCAGCTAGGAGACTCTGCAGTTGGATTCTGATGCCGTGAATATTTTCGAATCCGTACGGACCTCTCGTTTTAATACTTTAGGACAGAGAGAGAGGTCCGTTCGGATTCGAAAATTTTCACGGCATCAGAATCTCACTCCTGGTCAACTAAAAGTAAAAAATGTGGATATTTTGTCATCCGCATTAGGTAATTGTGGATTGCGGATAATGACTTAAAATTACGGTACAAAATGCGGAAATGCGGAACATCTGGCAACATTGCCGATATATTCGCATAGCAAGTTCAAACTCCCAATATAAAAACTTGTGATTCCTTGCCTAATATCAGGAGTCTCAATAAGTTTCATAAAATTCCTTAAAATCCCTTTAACATTCGACAAAATTGTTTGTGTTGTAAAATGTTGAAAAAATAATTCATAACTGTATGTTCCAAAGCCAATTTACGAAGGTTGTCAGCTATCAAAGAAACAAAGATGGATGCCGCGCTTTAATGAGAAAAGGATTAGGAATTATGAATTAAGAATTAAGCCAAGTCATTGGATTCCGAGTTGGTATACATAGAACATTGAAAGAGAAGTTATGCAGATGGTATCCATCGTTAGACAGAGTAACGTTGTATCCCAAAGCATGTCTATGAATACGTTAACACGTTCCGTCTGGTAACGGATGTTTGACCGTTTATGGGGCTCTTACGTGCCAACACGACATGGATTACGTATGCACGAATCCCAATGCTTAAATCTTATTAGAGATTAGAGGCGAGGAATATCGCTCAGGATTCCAGAGGAAAGCTCTCCGGCCCGGGCGATTGGTTCTTGATTGCACGAACGTTCGGAAGTGGAGTTAACGATGCGTTGCAACAGCTACGAGGAAAACAGTATCATCTCAAATAATTACTTTACAAGCATCACGTGCTTAAACCCATAATCCCACTATCTCAACCCCATATAAATCAATCCGTACTTTGGATTAATCCTCACTTTATATCTTACACTTTACACACTTTTATATTTATTCTGCGGCTAGTCCTATATAAAAAAAAGTGATGTTACCGTATATCTCGAAAATATCGAAGACATTGTTGTCGAAAACCTAATTGGTTTTTTCTCTTGAGCAACGCCTCAAATTAAGAAGCATCTTCATTCCGTAAAGCAGTTTTTACCGTTTACTCGACATTAAAAGCCTCATTATGATTAAATTCCACTTTGTTCTCTATTCTCTCGTGAGAAAAGTATACTTTTAGCCCTTAGTTATGTCGATGGCCTGATAATTCTCTGATTGCGTTAATTAGTCTCGACGGAAGCTGAAAACGTGAAACAAAAACCTAGAACCGCGTCCCAGTCTGTAGGATGTGGCATCATATCGTCGTTTACAGTAGATTTTTCCAACGGATGTATGGTGATCTCTGCTAATTATTATTGCCTGAACGCGTGCGAGTTAAGCCGTTAAGTGTGCAAGTCGGATGCGCATGGAAATGGAAAGTGAAAGAAGAAGGTCTTTTGCGCAATTGGACACAAATTCGTCCTTGTAGTATATTTTCAGTAAAGCGATCTCTGAGTTAAGATGTAGCCTTCCTGGAAAGGCCACAATTTGACAAATAAATTGCGTTGAGGAATACTTTTATGGCTTTCGTCAGCCGGGTCTGAATCTGATAAACAAAACCTGAATCCGAATTTTAAGGATTCATTGGAATCTCCTGGCGCCATCGGATGAATAAACTCGATCCCTGACCTGTTTCATTTTCTCTGAATCTATTGAAGATATACTTTTGCATACTTTATATTTATTGTAATTACACCTAAAGGATGTCTTTTATCAGCTTTCACTTTTAAAAGACCTCCTTTTCCATTTTTAGAAGTTGATCTTTCCAGTTTGAAGACAATTTCATTCCCCTAGGGACCGGGAATCCAAAAGCGAAGAGGTCTAGAATTTTTTCGCCAGAATCCTCATGGGAAGAACTTTGAGGTGCACCGATCGGTTCGCATATAGGCATTCCATGTTGAACGATTGCAGCTTTTTAGGGTTGGTTTCAAAGCGAGGCTGGCTGGGTATTCGGGCCGGCCGGCATTCTTAAATCAATTAGCAACCACCAAAAGAACCAGGCGACCTTTGATTATCCGACCACTCGGCTACTGTGTCTCCCTTAGCCTCCTGCCGATCCCTTGCTACGATTTCTGAGTTAGGAGACTTTTTTGTCTGAAACCAGTGCCCTAGAAAAAGCCTTTCTTCTCACAAACGCGACATACGCTTCTCCTCTCACAAAAACAAACACACATATATATACTAACATTTGTCCATCGACCACCAACGCTGAAAACTAACTCGTCATCCAGCTGCACTCAGTCAAACTTTTTCCAAAACTCCCAAACCTAATTTCTGGTTTCAAAAAATTTATTTTTTATTGGTTTCAAAAAGCATTTTTGATAAGTAAAACCGGAACCGTTGGTCAAAAATGGCTGGTTAACAAACTCGTCTTTTCTTTTTATGTCTTAAACAAGAGTACCAAAGCGCAATCCAATTCGATAATTCTTTCGAAAGTTATTGTCAGAAAAAAATTAGTATGTGATTTTCTAACAATATTTTTCACGATTATAACGAAAACTACTTATCCTATCAAAAAATGGTCAAAGGAGAATTTGTAGATCTTTTTAATACCAACAGTTCTACTTATTAACATTTTTTTCGTACCTCGCATAGTTTAGCCGGAAAATTAAATTTTTTAAAAAGCGTCGAGATTTTTGCCAAAAGTATTTTTTATAGCTTTTGAAGCATAGCAAGCCATACATAAAGATATTTCCCTATATTTAAAAAACGTGACTAGAGCTCTAAATTGCGTAGGAGTGCTATAAAATTTTACTTTAACCGCAAGGTTACAGCTTCATTCAGGAAATTGTGCCTTAAAGGTAATCCGAGATTTTTTACTAGCGCCTATTTGCATCTAACATAAATAATGTACATATTTTTACTCTCGGATATTTCCATATATTTAAATCAGAAGAAGGCTTTTAGTTTCCATAACACGCTTTTCTGATCGCGATTGCTCGATTACGTCAGGGTTTATTGCTTCTGAATTCGCCCACATTGCTCGTAAATAAGGAAAGGATGAAAAGAGATGATTTCGATATAATGTTTTTCTGGCTCGCTTTTACGAGGAGAGCCAGATGGCTCGGGGGCATCCAGGTGCCCCTTGGCGACCCCGGCTTTATAAAATACAACATGTATCTTCGTGTAGGAACTAATCCTGATTCAGCCTTTTTAGTCCCGTCTTTCTCTCTCTTCTTGGGCTCTGAAAAGAAGTTCCCTTTCGACCTTACGTACTTTTATACACCATAGAGAGTACAATGCCCTTCTCCCTCACCATGGCCCATGCCATGGTCCAAAATCATTCCGAGGCAGATGCTATCTCACTCGGGTTCACTGAACTCGCAAAACTTTACCAAGGAACGTTTACCTTCCTGGTTCCTCGTTCCAAAGACCCCAACTGATTTCGAGATCCGGAGATCGATAAATCCTCAAGCCTTGAGGAAACTAGGCATCTTTAACGTTCCTCAAATTCTGCATCTATGCAACTTTAATTGCTTCCAAATAGGGGGAAAGTTCCGTTGGCTGATTAATTGCAGGAAAATAATCATTAATATATAATCCCCCAATGGCGTAGGAAGCGAAGTCCCCGAAACTTGTAAATTTATCCGAAATCTCTAGAAATTTTTTCAAAGCAGATAAAATCGCTCGCAATCTTTCTAATCCTTCGAAATCCTTCCAATACAATATTTGAGTAATTGAATGGCAGTTTTGGCATCTGAAGAGTCAGCAAATAACTGAAAACTCGACTATTCGAAACCCAGCGAAGCAGATCGGTCGATTTCGTTTCGAAATACGATCCCTGGTCATTTTTTCGTCCCACGGCTACCATTGATGTGCGGAAAAAAACTGGGAGGTTTAAAGTCTCGATGATTTATATCAGCGAGGGGGTTTTGCTGCATACGCGATATCCGAGCGCGAAACGTGAGGGAGAGAAGCGCGCGGTTGGCATTTTGCTGCCGTAGAATTCCTCATGGAATACTATTCCTGGGTACCAATATCTTTTGATATAATATTAGCTTGGCGAGAATCGAACCGTGACAGTGGCGTGTGGTTTATGCACGATGTTCGGTGTGACTTACAATCGGATTCGCGTTCTCGGTTTGCTCGAGATGCTTACAAACGCGCTTATTTCCCGGGGCGAGTCTCGTCGCTCGTTATCTTGGTGTTATTTTCATCTTTTCGCACCTCCAGCGAATCTTTTCACATTGTTCATCTTCGATAAATCAACTGCCGATCGAATTACGAGCGTAGGGCAGAAATGTAGATGTTTCGTTGCAGGTTTATGTAGGTGGTTATTGCATTTGTGCGAACAGAATAATTACAAGCGTCCGGTACTATAAATTAAATGAAGATATAGCGTGTAGAGTTTGTTATTGATTTCGATCGACAGAGGTAAGGAAAGGAAAAATCAAACTGAAAAGTGTACGCGGTTTCTGGAATCTTATCATCTAAGAAATTCTGTTTCAAGTGTGGCCCTTGGGTCTTATAACTCACGCTACAATGGCAAATTTTAAAGCTTTCAAATTTTTTTTTCATTTTTCTAGTTTTTTTTTGAGAGGAGATATACAAGTTTAAAGAGAAAAGAGTCTTTTAATGATTCGGCCATAGATCTTAGACTACTCTGTTTTCGAAATGATTTTACTCCTGTAGAGAGAGGAAAAATTTGCAATATTTTGGGCACTTGATCCTACGCCTATGAAGGCTGCGCAGTAGAGTTCTATTACACTTATGGCTGCGCAGTAAATTCCTATAATAATGCGAATAGAATAATTACAAGCGTTCAGTACTATAAATTAAATGAAGATATAGCGTGTAGAGTTTGTTATTGATTTCGATCGACAGAGGTAAGGAAAGGAAAAATCAAACTGAAAAGTGTACGCGGTTTCTGGAATCTTATCATCTAAGAAATTCTGTTTCAAGTGTGGCCCTTGGGTCTTATAACTCACGCTACAATGGCAAATTTTAAAGCTTTCAAATTTTTTTTTCATTTTTCTAGTTTTTTTTTGAGAGGAGATATACAAGTTTAAAGAGAAAAGAGTCTTTTAATGATTCGGCCATAGATCTTAGACTACTCTGTTTTCGAAATGATTTTACTCCTGTAGAGAGAGGAAAAATTTGCAATATTTTGGGCACTTGATCCTACGCCTATGAAGGCTGCGCAGTAGAGTTCTATTACACTTATGGCTGCGCAGTAAATTCCTATAATAATGCGAATAGAATAATTACAAGCGTTCAGTACTATAAATTAAATGAAGATATAGCGTGTAGAGTTTGTTATTGATTTCGATCGACAGAGGTGAGGAAAGGAAAAATCAAACAGAAAAGTGTGGGCAGTTTCTAGAATCTTATCATCTAAGAAATTCCGTTTCAAATGTGGCCTCATGGGTAAAAATACAAGTCTTTTTCAGCTCTCTGAAAATAGTATCGCAAATGGAAAAGCAATAGGAGATAAAAGCAGGTGAAAAAAGTTTTGGATACTTTGAGAGCTATAAGGTATAAGGTATAAGGTAGGTATAAGGTATAAGGTAGGGACGACTTTTTCAATGACTTTCGATGCGAACCTATTGGAGATATTTTCAAGAGCTGGATTCCAACGATTCTGTAATAAACCCGATTCGATCGCGGTTCTTTCCCGGTTCTTTCTCGGTTTCACCGCAAAAAGAACAAGTCGGACAAGTAGCGCTAGGACTCGGAACGCTCTGTCTTCGAACTCATGGAAGGCGAAATGGAATCTGCGGGCAATTCGAACCTTCAACCGGGATAAAATTACCAGGCAAGATTTAACCGAACATCCGATTCCAGGGACTGATAGCACGAGTGGACGATATCGCACAAATCACCGACCCTTGCTTTAACTACCATTCGTGTAACCCTGGAACGACTTGGATCCAGTTTATACAGTAATTTATTAGGCGCGTAAACCTGGTACCAGGGTCGACGGACTCTTGGGTCACGAGCTGTTTTATCTCCCACATTTCGAATGAAAACTTACACCGCTGATAAGGTTTTATGATCCTTTTATAGAGATAAGACTACCTAAAGAATTTTATAGTAGCGTTACAGTTTTATAGTAGGGCAGGACTTTACGGGATCAGAAGTGTTTTATGGAAGGTGAGATTTGTAGAATCAAGTGGAAAGAATTTTGAAAATGCGAAATAATTGGCGAACCTAAATGGATAAATGTGAGCTGGAGGATTCTAGAAGAAGAATCTTCTATCTTTGGTATCGCAGAAGGTAGACCACCTAGATATTTTGCGCGGGGCAAGAATGTTTCGCCAGACGTGCCCTCGGCAAGAAGAGAATAGTCTCGCTTTTAAATAACGGTCATTATGTCGTGGGTATAACCTTCAGGAGAGAATTGTAGAGACGAGTCCTGGAATTAGTCGATCAGTCTATGTTCTTTCCAATTTCAAAAAATAGGCTTCGGAACGAGAAAGAGGATACAAATTGGAAAAATTAATCTTTCGAGCATGATATGACAATTAGAGAAGGAAAAGAGAGTCTATGATGTGATTTTTTCCTCGAAAGGAAAATCAGAGTTGTGAACTTTATACTGCATTCTTCCTCGCAACCAGAAACCTTTCTATTTTCATTTTAATCGTTTCTAGTGATAGGCGTGGGAAAGACGCAGAATATTCACGATCTAGGATTTATTCGGGACGAGTTCTAAGTGAGATCCAAACTATATATTTACCTGTCCCGCCCATTCTCTGAAGATGAGTTATGGAAATCGTAATCAAATTTACATTTGCTGATCGTTTTATGAACCTCGGTATTGATTAAACAATTCGTTTCAATTGATATCTTCTGTTTCACAACTTCTAAATTCTTTTGCAATTCCTTCTATACTAATTATGGTAGCACAAAACAAGTTTTATAACCCATGCTACAATGGCCAACTTAATAAGCTTTCGAATGTTTTTTTTTTTAATTCTCTAAGAGAGAGGAAGAATTTGCAATATCTTGGGCACTTGATCCTACGCCTATGAAGACTGCGCAGTAGAGTTCTATAACACTTATTGCTGCGCAGTAGTATACTAGACTAACCATTGCTGCACAGAAAACGTATACAGTAGTTGTATATGCGCAGTCGTCTTCTGTGGTACCTCCAGCTGCGCAGTAAACCTCTACGGTACTTGTAGCTGCACAATACTCTTCTGTGATACCTAGAGCTTTTTATAGTATTACTAACCTGACTCTAGAATCATCTACAACTGAAATGACTACGCAAAATATTTTTCCTCATATCTCAGGAATCTTTATGAGCAATTAAGTCATCGATCTTTGAGGAGTTTGTTGACTCAGAGAGAATGAGTCGCCGGATGACGAGAGGATAACGTCCTCAAGCGAAATGGAACTCGTCAGATTCCTTGATGACGCAAAGTAAAGGTAAGAATGTTAGGAGTAAACGTACAGTCGGGAATCTACCGTATGAGACAAATGAAACGGTACACAGTCTATGTAGTATGTAATCGCGCGATTCTTGGTGACGCGCCAACTAACACCTGGATAAAAGGCGGTTCCTCGTTCGTTTGTGCATATAGCATATAACTCTCTGAATCATAGTCTCGCGTGGAATTCGTAGGCGTTAAATAATGTTTTCCTACTCAATTTACTGTTACGCCCCCGATAACCTGCCTTTGCACCAGGCTCTTTCAAATACGAATTTACGAGCGAGCTCTTGTAGACACTCCTTTGGATATCCGATAGATAAACTTCACCCATCAGTCGAAGACTCATCAGGGAAGAACATTTTGTGATACTCGGGATAGATTCTAGAATCTTGATGGATCCGGATCTATTTATTAAGTTCAATAAAATTGTAATCCGGTTCGCAAGATTGTGACGTAAATGGGAGATCAAGGTACCTTCTGATTGTAGGAAGAAGGAAAAGATTAATTATGACATGAAGGTTGATTTTCGCCTTCGGGGATTTAGTCAAATCTGAATATGCGTTAATAGTATTCGTAGTTCTCGAAACGAGGACAGATGAGGTGGCGTAGGAATTCCATAGTGAAAGGAAGCGCGAGAAAGAAGGAAAGTATTTCTCGGATGAGCTGAATATTCTCGTGGGAGGACACAAGGTCGACGCATAATCTATTAGCAAAACAGAAAAATATTTGATTGGGAAACCTGTAACAAGTGCTTGTAACTTGGGAAAAACTCGGGGATATTTTAATGGAAGGTTTAAAAGTTTTTTAAAAAATTACAATTATCTTCTAATACTGTTCCCGGAAGTTATGTTAGTCTAAATTGCCTGAACGGCAACTGCTGTACAATGCGATTGTTAATCACTGCCCAAGATCATTGGATTGGTATCCTTAGGGGCTATTGAAAAAAACTAATCTAGTGAAAAACAGCGAGCGCTCACAATACCGAACGTGTCTTTCCCGGTTCGAGAAGAAAAATTGGCTCAAGAATTACGAAAGCCATCGACTTTTAGAGCCACTGTGATACTCGATGGTTTACTGGTTTGCTGGTATAAGCACTGGTTATTAGCTAATTAGAAATTATGGGTTGTAACCTGAGGAGAGTAAGGCAGCTGGACCATTAGATCAAATGGGCAATTATAAAGTAAGAGATGGTTACTTCGTCGAGTGAATCTCGAAGAGTCAATTTCTGGGGAAGTTTGTTGCGAACCTGAACAAAGACACCTTCCGGGTTTAAACTTGAGAAAATAGATTAGGGAGAATAGTGTGTAAACCAGAGTATAAAGAAAAGTGGCTAGCGTACATTGTATAAACTTGCAATTAGTACACTCTTTGCAGTATAAAGACTTTAATATATAGTAATAATAATAATTTCACTTTGTGTTCCTTGAAGCTAGACTCGGTAGCAGACTCAAAAGGCGTTAAGTGTTGTGCCATGTGGTGGCTTGGCAAACCTATTAGCGCGTTTACCACTGAGCAAAGACCCTCGGGCTTTACCACACGCAGTGACTTATAAATTCTCTAACGCGATTAGCGAGGAAATTCAACGACGGGACAAAATCAGCGTCAAAATAACTCTGAAGGTGAGGCTGGAATGAAAGGAATTCTGCAAGATTGTCCCTGAGCATGACATTGTCCCCCAGGGGGTCATACTCAACATTAAAAAGTCACAAACGCGTTCCGAGATGAAAATTACTACTGAAAAACTTTACTGCGCAGTTTTTGGTTGCATAAAACTCTACTGCGCAACCTGAGATGACACAAAACGGTCTTATGACTGCGCAGTAGTGTTTTACGACATCTGCGGCTGCGCAGTAGTGTTATATGACATCTACAGCTGCGCAGTAGAATTCTATGGTATTTGTAGCTGCGCAGTAGATTTGTACGGTACTTATAGCTGCGCAGTAAACTTCTATGGCGTTTAGAGGTACCATGTGTGACTTGCGTGCACCCTGAGCTCTGAAGAAGACTTAGGAGCTAATTGTATGTACAAAAAAAAGTACTCACCCGGATAACCTTCGGGAATAACAATCTCCGGTCCCACTTTAACGTCATGTCGGTACCGGTGCATCAGAAGTGTTGCAGTAACTCTCAGCGACTTCTGCTGTTGCTTATACAACAAAACAGGTCGACCTGCAGTTCCTTCTAGCCTGACGACCCTTGGCAGCGAAAATCTGTCGAGGAATTCCCTTAGAGGTACGAAACCACCTCCCGAACTCGAATTTCCCTCCGCTGTGGCCTCCCTCGAACTCGGAAGTGACTTCGGCAAGGAGGGAATCTCCCCGCTCGATATCGTTGAAAACTCTCCATTCGATGACATTTTTAATTATCACCAGCTAGAGATCACTTGGAAGCACTTTGGATATCCTGAGACGGTAACTGATGTCGAAAACTGGCACTTTATTCCCCAATGATGATGACGATATGTAATGTAAAAATATAAAATGACCTTATTGGAGAATAGATCTATAAATGTGTAAAATGCATAGATTTAAATCTAGAAAATCATCTAAAAGTATCAAATGAGGGTATATTTAGCAAAAATAGCACTTCACTGATTTCAGGTCTCGCATTTTGCCTCGACCATTGCCTACAACTCGGCAGTGGTTTACCGCTTAATAACAGGTCGGACGGCACTTGATTCAATTATGTCACTTGACTCGAGCAGTCACTGTCACTTCTCGTGTTAAACACTCCAGCATGACGAATCAACCA
The DNA here is from genome assembly GCA_032275165.1 of Synergus magnus. Lineage (NCBI taxonomy): Eukaryota > Metazoa > Arthropoda > Insecta > Hymenoptera > Cynipidae > Synergus > Synergus magnus. The sequence continues at coordinate 2,348,614 of JAUESH010000006.1, read as the reverse complement.
GATTTCAATCAAGAAGCTGATGCATTTTTGAATATCTTCATTAGGGATCATCACTTTTCCTGCACTTCGTCGGAGCCGAAAAACGGAAAGAAGCTAAATCGATTTCTACAATTCGAGTCAATTTTCAAGATCCTGTCACTCTGTTCCGTCATCGCAAACTCTGGTCTCTTATCATTCACTCGAGTCGATCTATCCAAACTAGGTTTCGAAGGAGATTTTTCAGAATTTATCAACATTTTGGTTTTGAGATTTATGCAGCACCGGGAATCTTAGGTCCGGCCATTGGTGGGCGATGGAAGATGGATAGATGGAGGATGGATCATCGCTCGATCGGCCACACTCAATCCGCAGGATATCGCGCGACCGACGATCAACGCGAAGGCACTTATCTCCTCCCGAGTCGAACCCCGTGGCGTTTATGATTTACTGTTCGTTTCCTACTGACCATCAGAGCGAGCTTTCAGATCCAGAGTCGATTTATATCCTTCGAAAGTCACCGTGGGGTACCTTCAGACCCCTTGATGGAACTGGGTCTGAACTGTGGCTCGATGTCCTACGACCGGTGGATCACTTCCGGCTCCGGTTTCCAAGAATCTATGACCTTTGGGCACTCTGCTTGAAACTGTTGGCTCAAGTCATTATGGACACCTGGAGACAGAGAATGGTTTTGGTGATTAGTTTTCGGGGCTTGAGGGACGAACGGAACTAATTAATAAATAGAGAGGAGCTATTAGGAGACAGAAGAAGAACTGTGCCAGTAATTTTGGGATTCTAAGAGATGCAGAATCAGAAGATGCTAATTTCAAAGATAGGTATCGGATCAAGATCAGTAAAGAAGAATCCGAATGCTTTCTTCGAAAAAAATGTGAATTTTATTGGATATTGATAGGGAGGCCCTCCTCCTGGTTGATGCGCCGAGTACTGACTATATACGAGCCCCAGATACTGCCTTTACTCCAAGATAGCCTTCGATTGTCCGGCAATAAATTATCCATCGTAAATCGTCTCTCGACAAATTGTTGGAATACCCTCCTCCCCGTTGGGAATTGATTGGTCTGGGAGACTCGACTATTATTCATGTAGATTCAAAAGAGTTACCGATATGCACCTCTCGAATTCTGAACAAGTTCGTAAACCTTTCCGTGAAGCCTCTGACAACCGAGTACCAACTCCAAGTGCCTTAGGGGTCAATCGTCTCAAGGTTTATGCACGTTGGGGCGAATTTACATTCCCATAATCTGGTATCAGGAGAAAAAGTACTGAGAGAGAAAAATCTGGTCCATATTGGGATTTTGGATTCGAAGATTGGTAGAACCACAAAATTGAGAACGAGATCGATTTTTGGGGCCTTGAAGATTAGAACTAGTCTCCACAACTTTGAACTTCACTTGAAAAATCCACTCAAATTGCACATTTAAATTTTGAAAAAGCCTTAATTTGCAGAAGGGAATGAGCTTTGAAGATTTGAGGATTTGATGATTTGAGGATTTGAGTATATTTTAAAACTGAAAAACAATGGAGAGATGAAGATGGATTTAGTTAGCTCGAAGTCGATCGAGGAAAGACAAGTTTCGTACTTTTTCGAGGAGATCCGAACGGACCGGCAGACGCGAAGTCACTGACGCCTGGAACGAAGTGAGTGGAGTGTAAGAGGTTCGTATCGTGGTACTATGCACCAATACCAACTCGACCAACACAGGGGAGACCCGTCCCGAGTAGTCGCGTAGACACCAGGTAACGTGGTACACATCCACCGTTCTCTGGGCTTTATTCCGACAGGCTCCTATTGCTATTGTGTTGGAAAAGCCTGTAAACTCGAAGGGGCAAGCGCTCTTAATAGTTGCAGAGGAATTGTAATCACGCATGATCGTTAATACGGTCTGTGTAAACACGCAGGAAGCATCATGTCTTTGCCGGTACCAGCTGGGAAATATGAACGACCTTGGATTTTTATTGTCTTCACCGGGGTCTGTTGCAACCAGGTTGAAACGGATTCCGATTACGGCACACTTTGGGAAAATATTTTTCTTTTGTTTGAGATGATTAAGCAATCCGAAAAATTATTTCCTTATTGAAGAAACTTTAATTTAATTTGCAGCTTCTGGAACACCATTCCCTCCCATTTACGGCAAAAATTTGACAGCCTCTTGAAACCCCTTTACCTCCCATTTACGGCGAATATTGCAGGTTCTAGAACCCCTTTGCTTCCCATCTACGATGTAAATTTGGCAGTTTTTAGAACCCCTTTGCCTCCCATTTGCTGCGCAAATTTGGTAGCTTCTCGAACCCATTCGCCTCCCATTTACGGTGAAAATTTGGCAGTTTCCGAAACCCCTTTGCCTCCTATTTGCGGCGCAAATTTGGTAGCTTCCGAAACCCCTTTGCCTCCTATTTGCGGCGAAAATTTGGCAGTTTCCGAAACCCCTT
>JAUESH010000006.1:2326773-2346087 GCA_032275165.1 Synergus magnus | reverse complement strand
GCAAATTTGGTAGCTTCCGAAACCCCTTTGCCTCCTATTTGCGGCGAAAATTTGGCAGTTTCCGAAACCCCTTTGCCGCCCATTTACGGCGCAAATTTGGTAGCTTCCGAAACCCCTTTGCCTCCTATTTGCGGCGAAAATTTGGCAGTTTCCGAAACCCCTTTGCCGCCCATTTACGGCGCAAATTTGGTAGCTTCCGAAACCCCTTTGCCTCCTATTTGCGGCGAAAATTTGGCAGTTTCCGAAACCCCTTTGCCTCCCATTTACGGCGCAAATTGTCAGCTTCTAGAACAAAAGCTCTGATAAATCTTCCGTGAAATCTCCCAAAAGATGCACTGCAGGTTACTAAGTTACTTAAACCTTAGATCTAATGCAGAACTGGTAATAAATTACATCTTAATTTATTGCCGAGCTGCAAACGTTTCAATATGAAGAAAACTCTTACGCCAATAACTCTTATCGACAATCTCTTTTTTGTCTGCTCTTCACTCGTAGTAGATCTCCGTCTATTTTCACATTTCCTTTTCTTCCTTTTCCTTTCTGAGTGGCTTATTACGATGCACTGGAGCTTCAGAGGCACGTCCAGGTGTCCAGCGAGTACTTAGTAGAGTAACGAACAAGTAAATGAAGTTAAGTAAGGCAATGCAAGTAGGAGGTGGCAGGTGCTACGTACCAGTTTTTCATTTTCTCTTTTTTTACATTTCTCTCCACATCTTCTGTCAGAGGCTTTGGAGAAGCTAAGAATTGTAAGTTTGCACCTGAGGGAGGTATTAGTGCCACAAAAAACAAATGGTTTAAAAGCCCAGAGGGAAATCATCTACATTTATTATGTCCTCTGATCTCACTTTCTGTAATGATGAATATTAAATAATGAGTGCCTTAGTAATATAAGGGGATAGGTTAGCGAGTTACTTGAAAATTCTTGAAAATGCTTGAAAATTCGAAATCTTATCGATCTTCAAAGGTAAAATCGCTATTAGAAAATCCCATTAGTGCCATTAACATTCCGCAATTTTCGAATTTTTGTTCGCATCCACGATGCGTTCATAGACTTCTCTAGCAGAAAACATGGCTTGCTTACCTGTGAATGTAATTGCAAGGTACTTGGAATTTTTATCGTCGCCACCGCCACTTTAAGCGAACGAACACACTTCATCTTATTGTTGTCTGGTGTTCTCGCCTTTATGGCGAAAAAAGAAAAAAGGGACTTTTACGAATGCCAAGTGGAAATGGACAAAGGGCAACACCCGGGTACCAGTTTTGTGCAATTTAAACCACGATTGGCTGAGGATCGACTTCTGAAAACAATATACCGATTCCTAAGGCCACTTCTCGGATGAATTACGAATTACTCTCCAGCGAAAGTTGCTTCCAAGTCGAGAAACTCGATCGTAAAATACCTTTTTTATTTGCACTTGCACGTGGGCACAAAGCATTATGGCATAATCCCAAGGAAGTGAGACTCACTTCATTATACTTGCGATTAACTGCATTCAAATGTCTGCTCGAGAAATAACGAGGAAAAATGAAGGATATGGTTCTTGTCAATAAAACAAGACTCCTCTTACCAGCATTTACCGACCTATACTAGGTTCTTGTCCATGCTAAATGATTCCTTTCTAAACTATGAATCTCATTATAGTGAGTCTACGATCGGATTAATCAACGTTGTCATCTTTAGGTTCTCGAGACTGAGGACGTATTTCGCATTAAGGTGCAATCGTCACTTGAAACTGACGCTAATGAGGCTCGTAATGTAATCGTGGCTCGGCTCTCTGTAATTGGTCGGTTGGCACATTTACTTTAGATACGAAAGAGTCGAATAAAAAATGCATTGCGCGTGCGTCCTAATTGGCGACCGATCCATTCTCGGCTAGGAGGAACGATCGATCCTATCGGTACAAGTCTAGGTTGTTGAGGGGCGCGAACAGTGCCTCTTTGACGGACACATACAACCAACATGATAAATTTGTTCTCTATTATATTTTATTAGCAACTAAAGTCACCTATTTATTACTCCTATCAGTTATGAGAAAGGTAATCTTCATTTTAATAAATCAGTCCATTACGAGGGTAATTGACGGGGTCGATCATGTATAATTTCACATTTTACATTTCACGAATCATATTTTCATATTATTTTACATTTAAGGAATTTACACAGCATTTATTTTTAAAAAATACGGAAAAGGCGTGGAATTTGAAAATCGGAATTCGGTAGCAGGCCTGAAAAGGAATTTGAAGCCCGCGCTTCGAGTAGAACTGCAATCCGACGCTAATGATAATCATCAGCATTTACTCTATCTAAAACGGTGAGCTCGTCCTTGCAAGGCTGCGCTCTGGCGTCATTTCCAAGATCTCGTCTTCAACACCGTGGGAAGACTGTTGCGTCGAACCTATTCCCTCTCTTTTCACTCCTTCGCTCCTCAAGGTACTTATGATGAATATAGAATCAAATGGAGCAAATCATTACTAGTGACTGCATAATAAACACGATGCCGCGGATAATTTAGCACATCACGAAGATCCTTTCCCCAACGGAAGCTGAAGAAGCGCTTTTCAAGTATAACAACCTAATATTATTATATATATTATATATAATTAGACGCATTTATTTTTTTTTAATTTTATTTCCCCATCACGACAGGAAAGGCTTTCCTTTATTTTTCCTATTTTTTTCCATCAAGTCTTAGAATATTTTCCCATCATGAATGGGAAAGACAAAAAGAAAAAATCCTTACTCTTTAAAAAATAACATGAAAAACCGTACGCAGAAAACCTAAAACTGAAAAAAATGTAAGTCGATCATTATAAAACCCGTAATGCAATGCAGTGCGGGATGAAAAATCGCGGGACATTATAAAAAAAGTGTGTAGTAAAGTGTGTAACAGGAGAAACCGGAATGCGATGTACCAGATTATCAAAACTCGTTATTCACTACAAAATAGTGAATATCACATAAAAAAAGGTAATCCAGTTTCTGCTGTTATGAAAACTATGAATAAATGGAAGATAAGGAGAAAAACCTTATGAAAAATTTAAATAATATGTTTATAAAGAAAAACATACTGCAGTATAATTACTGAGATAAATATTTAGTAAATATTAAAAAAAAAAAGAATTCTTCAAGAAGTGTTGAACCGTTATCAGCGCATACAAAAGAATGAATGAAAAGAATGTACGGAAAAGAAATGCCTCAAAATTCTGAAAAGTGGGTGAGGACAAACATCATATATCTCTTCTCGTTAGAATGCATTGTATGCCCTTTTCTGTTGATTTTTCGTCCTCGTGCAGAATAAACAATTTTTTTCCGGGAGACACTTAGCACCCTTCTCTTCATTTTTCTCAATTTGCTTATATCTTATAGGTCATTTTTTCCCACTCCCTTTCTCTTATCCTTCACATATGTGCAGGAGGTATGAGAATTTTCTGCACAATTCCGGTGTCACGGGATGAAATATTTAAAGGAGACATTATTGTGACTGGCACGACAATAGGTGAGGCTTCGAGGATGGCGAACGAATGTTAATATTTTCGAGACAAAGTGACCGGAACGTGCCAAGAAGGGAGTCAGAATTGCATTTCCATGATTTTATGTTAATTTCAGAGGCCGTAGCGTCCATTTTAACGTCGCGCAGTTTTAATCAGTGTATTGTGAATATATGCAGTTTTAATATGTATGCAATGTACGCTGAAAAGAACCGCAATTTAAAAGTAAGAAAGAAAATAAGAAAGATATTTCATGTTGCACGGTATTACGTTTTTTAAACTGAATGAAATGATTTTTTTCGCATATTGTGCTGCTAATCGCACTCCCCCCACCACAGATTCATTTTCAGTAGTCGTACTCTCGAAAAGACCCGAAGAGGTCCGAAAACGTTCGAAGAGGCCCGAAGAGATCCGGAAACACTCGAAGACGCCCGAATGGCTCCAGAAACGTACGAAGAGGCCCGAAGAGGTCCGGAAACGCTGGAAGAGGTCCAAAGGGGTCAGGAAATGCTCGAAGAGGCCCGAAGACGTCTGCAAATGCTCGAAGAGGCCCGAAGAGCTCCAAAAACGTACGAAGAGGCCCGAAGAGGTCCGGAAACGCTGCTACAGGTCCGAAGAGGTTCGGAAATGCTCGAAGAGAGGCCCACAGAGGTCCGGAAACACTCGAAGAGGTCCGAAGAAGTCCGAAAACGTTCGAAGAGGCCCGAGGACGTCTGGAAATGCTCGAAGAGGCCCGAAGAGGTTCGGAAACGCTGGAAGAGGTCTGAAGAGGTCCGGAAAACACTCGAAGAGGTCCGAAGAGTTCCGGAAACGCTGGAAGAGGACCGGAAACGCTGGAAGAGGACCGGAAACGCTGGAAGAGATCCGAAGAGGTCTGGGGAACACGAAGAGGTCCGAGGAGGTCCGAAAATACTCGAAGAGAGGCCCGAAGAAGTCCGGAAACGCTCGAAGAGGTCCGAAGAGATCCGGAAACGCTCGAAGAGGCCCGAAGACATCCGGAAACGCTTGAAGAGGCCCGATGAGCTTCGGAAACGCTCGAAGAGGTCCGAATAGGTTTGGCAACGCTCGAAGAGAGGCCCACAGAGGTCCAGAAGCTCTCGAAAAGGCCCGAAGAGGTCCGTAAACGCTCGAAGAGGCCCGAAGAGGTTTGAAATCACTCGAAGAGATGTCTGAAGAGGTCCGGATACACTGGAAGAGGTCCGAACAGATCCGGAAACGCTCGAAGAGTCGATTGTATTTCTCAATAAACTTATTCCATTGTACTTTCATGTGTATTAATTTCTTAGAATTGTGCGCATGCTCATCTCGAGTTTAGACTCTTGAAATGCTGGATTTCATTAAATTTTTTACATTCCGTCGAATTAACTGCACCTGATGTTAACTTGTACTGTAAGAAATATATTTTTAATACTGCCATGTGCTGGAGATAACTAAATTATGCTCTATCACTTAAAAGATTGAAACTCTTAAGATTCTAAACGCCTCGAAAGGACGACCTTTGCTACTAGAGGTTCGTTTTCCTGGGTGAAGGTTATCTGCACGTCATTCTTCTTGAAGAATGACTTTTTTGTAAATATAGTCTTACTCGCTTCATGTAGCGCATCCATGCGATATAGCGGTAGGCGCTACCGTCGCGTCGAGCGTTATCTGCAGGACGCTTTACGGTACCGTTTTCTTCCACATTTGCATGAACGTCCGCATAGGCAGATAAGGTGCTTTCTGCGATCGAATCCTCCTGAAAAAAGAATTCCCGAGAATTCCAAGAACCGCAGAAAGCAATCGCTGATAATCTTATTCCTTGTATTCGATTTTTCATAATGCTGTAGAACTTCACGGAAATTGACAGTTGGAAATTACAGTTGCGGGTCCGTGTAAAATTTGGCAGTTAATGCAGAGATGTTAAAGGTCATCTGTATGTGAAATCATCATCTGTATGCGAAATAAAATTCAATTTAAAAAGGAAGTTCAAAGTACAATGACCCCTTGAAAAACGGAATCTTTAATGCTTACCTTTGATTGCAGAATGCTCAAGACAAAACACATAAAGCGAAGTTTCTATTGCTTTAACGTCATCACAGCTGTCTGATTTGCATTTTATACACTGTTCTTATGAGCGGGAAGTATGACCGAGGGGACAATTACCGAGGGAAGAGGCCTAGCTATGTGACACTGGGCGTGACAGGTTATTGGGGGCGTTACCAGGAACTTCATCGCTGGTTCCAGAATTAATCTCGGTTCGTCACAGCGATGCGATGGGACGATCAACTCAATCAGCCGGAAAGTGTTTCTAGAAGGGAAACAACTTTGCGAAAGGAGAGAAGAATATTCTTGAAAAGGGTGCATAAATTAGATGCAGACTCGGATTGGGAAATCGCGTGTCTCTCTTCAATGCCTGGGAAGCAAAGGATAAAACCGGGATTTCTCCCGCCTTTTGTCCTTTGTTTTCCAAGCGTTTTTCCTTCAACCCCTTTGCGTCCCAATTACGGCGAAAATTTCACAGCTTCTGCAACCCCTTTGCCTCCAATTTACAGCGAAAATTAGCAGTTTTGGCAACCCCTTTGCTTCCCATATACAGCGCAAATTTGGCAACTTATAGAACCCCTTTGCCTCCCATTTACGGCGCAAATTTGGAAGCTTCTGGAACCCCCATTCCGCACAGTTTCGGCGGAAATTTTGCAGCTCCTGGAACCCCTTTGCCTCCCATTTACGGAAAAAATTTAGTAGCTTCTGGAACCCCTTTGCCTCCTATTTACGGCTAAAATTAGCAGCTTCTGGAAGCCTTTTGCCTCTCATTTACGGTGCAGATTTGCTAGCTTCTTGAATCCCTTTTCCTCACATTTAAGGCGAAAGTTTTGCAGCTTCTGGAACCCCTTTTCCTCCCATTTACGTCGAAAATTGGCAGTTTCTGGAATCCTTTAGCCTGCCACTTCGTCGCAATAGTGAAATTGTCTCAGTCTTCCTCTATCTTAAAAATGTCGAGGAATCTCCTGGAAAATATTTCTTTTTACTACAAGTGATCTTAACGATGCAGCTGAATAATATATCTGTGCTCAATATTACCACATCATAAATATTTACCAATCTTTATCAAACGTGGCATGACACCTGGAACGGATTTAACCCAACATAGTTGGAAGAATCTAATGACCTTGCATCTATAAAATCTCGTTAAATCTTTTTCAAGGAATTATAAAAAGGGTTTTAAAAAGTTAGACGTGCGGCTCTTTCAAGATCACCAGAGTCCAATCATTCGGCCATTGACGGGTCGCACGTGCGAGACACCCTACAGGTCGTTTCAATCACGTTTCTCTTTTTACGCTTCAACAAAGTAAAGCCAGGCGCGCATTGCAGCGTGACAGGACACGAGTGCCTGTCCCTCTTCTTATTTTCATCTCGTCTTTCGATCGACGAGAATGATGATGAACCTCACCGAACCTGTTCAAGGCCGTAAAGCGTCAAGTCTAAGCGCAAAGTCGAGGAAACGGAAAGATTTTGGTGCAGGGGATTTTCGAGGCGTAGGCTGACCAGTTTTTACTGAGACGACAGGCAAACCGATGCAAATCGACGCAAACGAGCAGGTCCTTCTTTTTCTCTTCCTTCGTATTTTTCTTCTTTTGCCAAGTCGGGTTCATTGGCAAGCAAGTCGAATCGCAATACCTTCAAGCATCTCCTATACTCAACGGGATTCGGATAAAAAATATTTAACATTTTTAGAGATAAAACAAGATTGCAGCATCTTACATTTTCCACTAGATTACACTACATGAAGTTCTCAAGACGAAATTAAAGAAATTTACATTTTGATGAAGAGAGTCGAGCATCGTGGACTTTCGGCGAGGTAAAAGGGCGGAAGATGAAAGGAAAGGAAGAAAGATAAAAGGTAAAAGATAAAAGGTAAAAGATAAAAGGAAAGGTAGGGTAAAAAGAAGAATTAGAGTGAAAGAGGAGGGAAGTGGTGGTAATGTAACAAAGAGGTAAAAAAGAGTGTAAAAAGAGTAAGAAGAAGTGCAGAAGAGAGCTTAGCGTAAATGTCTAGAGGTAGGACGACGTAGAAGCCCTTAAGAATTAACCAGCATTTGCATTGTAATACACACGGATAATTACTATGATTGCAGTGGGCGTTGCCAATTCTTAACTTTAATAGCCTGGTCCAAAAGTATGCGCTCGGTACTCTCTGCGGAAACTTTTATCGCCTCACTCACCGGGTTATAATTTTTCTCGACTCAAGACAAAGTGAGATGGGCTAACCCTTAAGTTGGTTCTTCTATACTACATAAACTCTAAGTGCATGCTAAAGTAGGAAACATATCCCAGCTGAAAATTCCTTCATAGGAATTTGACTATTTTTCCATCCGAAGAAAAATGGAACTACCCGTGTGGAAATTTTGGTTTAGCCCGGGCCCAAAATAGGCAAAACTCTGCCCCCACTTGGGTATCTAGGCGGACCAGGGAAGAAATTAGGCAATTTATACGCCTCTATAGAGGCGTGGCTGCAAAGTGGGCGTGGTAAAAAGAGGGTGTGGTGAAAAGGGAAAGTTGGTCCAAAAGAAGGCGTGGTAAAGGGGCCAGCTTTATAAAATTAGAAAATTATCCATATTAAATTGAATTAGACTGTTCTGCATAATTTAAATTGCAATATAGACTGCATTACATTGTAAAATTTTGTGGAATGTAAAATATATAATACATAGTGTAGAAGATATGAAGTACTGGAGAATCACCTTTAAGGTGTGCACTAAGTGCCTGCGGGTTGGAGAAGCCTTTATGTCCACGTCGACTTTATACGTCGCATCCTATAGGTGGAACCACAAAGTCTAAAACTCGAGCCGAGAGCACGTACAGCAGAATATATGCCCTTACGTTTTAAGATGGCATGCCAAGGTTGAAAAACTTTTTAAAAATCCAGTTTTTATTACTTTCGAGTATAACCCTACCATACCTCTTTTGTTCAGCGCCTTCAGCTTTGTTCCTCGAGAGATTTACTCACAATTGGTGTATAAATCTTCCATATGTGTGTTAATTGGTAAAAAAATGAAAAAAATAAAATAAAAATGAAAAGAAAGCGGTTCAATTTCTGCGAGAAGTTGATTCATAAATATCAGGGTTGAAAATTACAGTCGCCATCTGTCTCAGCAAATTTTTAAATCTAAAGATGTGCAAAACTTCGTGTAATTTATAATATTCAAATCATTTTCGATTAATAATAATAGTCATGGACGTGAGATCTCCCCCTTAAGTTGGAGTATGAAAATAATTATAATTGTGGATTCTATAATCTTACAAAATCTTATGGTCAGTGGTCCACTTTCAAGATCGTGTCCCTGCATTTTTAATTGCTAAAAGGTCGTACAATTCCTATTTTAATGCGAGCTGAGCACTACCAATTAGGATTATGGTGGGCGCGCCTAATAACCTCGAGGGCATATTCTCGTTTTCATAATATCAGGTCGTGAGAGGCAATCGAAGATTCGTTCGGTTCTACTTAATTGATATTAAGAGTCACCTCACACATTCGTTAAATGAAAATATTCTCCTTAGGCTCCTCAAGTTGAATACAAGTCTCTCAATATGGAAAAAGAAACGTAAGAGTATGGGACAAGGAGGTTCAGGAAGGAAGAAACTCCACATTTTGGACCACAGTCTAAATATTGGCTTTACTACCTAACATTGCAAACTCTATGTTCTATCTTTATACATTTGAGTATCATGTTAAATATCTTATTTAATGCGGATTCAGAATAGAACTTAAAGTTTAAATACTTTTCGCTAAAGCTATAAAGCTTTTTTTATTAAGAAACGGCAATTTCTCTTTTATACTGATACTTATAGCAAAGATGTGTTTGATAGACTTTATGACTGTAAGTCCCGGGAGGTTTATTTCACTTCCTACATTTCCCGACTATCTGAGGGAAATTATACGGTATCCTGGTGGGCCTATCTACTTATGCCTCGCCTCCCGTAAAAGCTGTCACTTCATGTTAGGACATAACACGAATGTTAAAACATAAAAGAAATTTTTTACGGCTTCAAAAGGATTTTCAGACATAAAAAAATGTTTTACTACATGCGCCAGGCATCTACACGCGAAAAATCGGAGAATCACGTCAGCTCATAAAATAATTACCTACAAAATTTGCGGTTATAGGTAAAGGCATTTTGAATATCAACGAAATTCGAAAAAAGCGTCTCAGAAACGTCGCGAGTTTTCTATCTCTGAATAATAATATTCATGGGCGTGAAAACTCCCCCTCAAGTTTGAAGACAGTAATGAACTACCTCTGCATGCTATTATCTTTCATGACGGTATATGTATTGGAAGTAAATCTTTCCAGGCTTATCACTCTGCTCATCCCAGAAATATTACTCCACTTTGTCTATGACATTTCGTGCGACTTTGACCGTTCGACCCAGATTCCTCGGGCACCTCGCCATTTCTCTGACTTCCTAGGTTGAAAATGTACGATCACGACGATGAGTTTCTAAGATTTCGAGTCATTGGTGACCAGAGATAATTAGAGTTGGCTCTCATAGAGTCCAAACTGTCACTCTCCGCCCTCTTCACTGAACAGTTAAGTCACGAGTCATTTGCAGGAGTCCGTTGTTGCTTAATGCCTATACATAATATATATAGTTATACATACTCTCCGATTTGCGAAGGAACGTGGTCGGTTCGATAAAGTTTGACACGAGAGAGATCGCGATGACCCGCGATTTATTACACTCGGCGATCCCAGCTCGGTAACTACCTCTCTGGGATATAAGGTAGGTATGCATGCAAATGCGCGTGCGGTGCTGATGCGACCACGTCCATTAGGATTGATCGGCAACATTAATACAAGTTAGTGCCGACATGCTTGGGACGCAAAACCCTCCAACCCAAACGATCTCCGATCAACGATCCCATCCAAGAGTCCCATCCAGACGTTATTTCGAGTCGATACCTTTACTTTACTTTGAGTACACACGGTCAGCTATCTACAATCTTAAGTCTGCTTCCGACAAGACCAAGATAGCTGTTTCTCGCAAAGGAACAGCCTAATCAATGCTTTTCCTCCAGCAAAAAAGGATTGACTTATATTCTGTAATGGTCCGAATTTACATTCTTCAGGACTTACTCTACGGGGCTCGAAATCTAAACCGGCAGTTCTAAATCCAAATTTTGGGCAGCGTCTCTTTATATTAGCAAAAAGACATCGTCACCACATTAATGCGCAGTTATGTATGTCGTAGGATCCTACTGCGCAGCTATAAGCCCCCAAACATTCTACTGCGCAGCAAAAAGTTCCGTAGAACGCTATTGCGCAGTCATATTGGTTAGTAAACGCTACTGCGCAGCAGTATATGCTGTAGAACCCTACTGCGCAGCCGCAAGTATGACATACATCTAGTGCGTAATCATAAGTTTCATGGTGCTCTACTGCGCAGCGATAAAGTCTATAGAAATCTACTGCGCAGAAATAACTGCCACAAAGATTTAAAATTTAACGGATTATTTAAAATTTAACGGCTAATAATCTTAGATCTGTGACCGAATTATAAAAATACTTGTCTCTCTTTAAACTTGAATATCTCCTCCAAAAATAACGCTAGAACATTTTAAAAAAAACCATTGGAAAGCTTATTAAATTTCCCATCCAATCCCAATCCATAAAACTTATTTTGATTCTTTTTTGTTGTAATATCTAGAGCAACAGATAACAAAGTCTATTACATTTTAATTGTGAGAAGTAAAGAACTGTTTAATGTTTTTTGGCGCTCTTTGGCCAAGAATGAAGCTAGAGAATTAAAAAAAAAACCATTGGAAAACTTATTAAATTTCCCATCCAATAGCAGCTTACAAAACTTAGGGCTACATGTCCTTTTGACCACGCCTCCCTTAGCGTTTATAGTTCTGCAGCGCTGCAGTTTTGTATGGTATTTATAGCTGCGCAGTATATTTCTATGGCATTAATGACTGCGCAGTTGAGGTCCGTGATGCTGTGATATTGTGATAATTCAATCTCCGAGTTTATGAATCCGCGAGATGAGTTTTAGCGCGAATGACAAGTAGGATAATAACATTATTCAGCTCGAGTGTCGACCTATATGATTACCGCACGTAAAATGTTTCGCTTCACCTTCGGGTTCTTACCCGGGTTGGAAGACCGCAACCCGCCAGCTCGTCTGTCTTCTTTTTCAGCTCGATTCATAAACATCACCGTTTACGACAGTATTGCCTTCACCGACGCTTCTAAAGGAAGATGCCGCGGAATATACTTGTAGATGTAAATGGCGGCTCGCGTGGTCGTTAATTCGGAATAGTTATAATTACAATGGGCCGAGGAAAGAAGCCAAGCGCGACGAAGAAGATGCAGAAAGGTATACGTATATCTAGAGATACATGTATAATGTACATATAATATTAAATGCTCAGGGTCAGCAAGTGTCCACAGCGAGCATGTCGAACACGCGGGACTGCTAATAAGGTCTGCGACTCTTTCCCGCAATTATCATAGTTATTATTGCTAGGGGTAATTATTTTATTAACTGATGCTCGCAAACAAGTACTTGGTTTATAGACCGGAGTATACTTACCTTTCCTTTGCTTTATTTTTATTTATACTACATTCCGTAGCGGTGATTGCGATATTTATATAAAAATGAAAGTAATCTAGAATAGGCGACTAGCTCTTTAAAAGACGAATAATTTAAATAGTTTGATAAGGAGGAACTAGATTTTTGCATCGGGAATCTCTCTGCTCTTTAATTAACGATCAAAAATAGGGTGTCCGCAAAAATTACACATTGAATGAGAATAAAATAATGCAGCGATTAAATGTTTTCCGAGTGAAATTGATAAGTATGCGGCACGCGTAGGAACTCCGCGGGACATCTTTTAATTAGCTTCTGGAATTCTAAATTACGTTTATTTGACGCGGAAGAGGAAGCAGAATCCGAGTCTCCTGGGAGGACCGGTCTTGGTAAAAAGCGAAGGGACTGATCGTCCCGAGGGATTCCCGTTTTCGGGCTTTTCAGGCGAAGATATTGGCGTGTGGCCATTAAACGAGTTGTCCCCAGGCCCCTTTGATCGACCGCTTCATGTACCTATGCACGTACCAATAAGATGCTGACGTAACTCTGCACAATCTTAGCTGCCGATCGACTCTCTCTCTCTTTCTCTCTCATATCGTTCTTCTTCGTCCTTTCCCTCGTCCCTCTTCTCTTTTTACTGTCACGAGAGGAGGCAGTCGAGATCGAACCTGGCCGGCAAAGATCGGCGACCACGGGGTCTGAGTAGTCCCGTTACTTCCTCAGGGCCCTCAGGGATCAGACGTGTAATTTATATATCGTATCCCGTACCTACACGTCCGAGGACTTCGCGAAAGTATAGTGCCTTTTTTACCCACACTTAAAGAAAAGAAAAGAATCTGGGAGGAGGGCGGAGAAAAAGCACTAAAAAAGATGAAGTCAAGGAAGATCATGAAGACAAAGTATTGGAAAGAAATCAACGGGAGTTGTCCCCGCCCAATCTTTCTTTTTTTTAGATTTTATACCGTATAGGATGTTATTCGATACTTTCTGTGAAATACTACATTAGTTTGAGGCTATTACTACTATAAAAGTCTACTGCGCAGCCATAAGGGCGATACAAGTTTATTGCGCATTACTCTATGTTTATAGCTGCGCAGTAGAGCGCTATAGTACTTATGGCTGCGCAGTTGTCTTTTATAGCATAAAATATTTATATTTTTAGATATGTATCGTTGTATCTACTTATCCATTTAATGAACTATACATCTTCGCACTAAAGGTTAAAAGACCAAAGTTGCAGCCGCCTTTCTCAGTCGACTTTTCCTAAAAAAAAACCGATTATGCTAATTTGCAGGACGTAGATAGATACAGGTGAACTTGACCAGCATCGCCGCATCCTCGGGCAATTAATATGAATTTAAATTTTAAATCCCGAGATAAATCTCGGTCCTCTTCTGGCAGCCGATGTAAAGTGTCCTCTGCAATTTACAAATTGTAGCAACTTTTAAAAATGACATAATAAACGCTCTCGGAGCGTGTAGTCGGTATCGTAGGGGCGATTGATGAGGTGAAATTCATCAGAAGCGTGATCTATGCGCATAGACTCGTTACTAATGAGCTGAACTTGACGTTGCTAAGCTGTACGTGTGAACTGCTTCTGGATAAGTACCTTATGATTGCACTTCCAACTGCACTTTAATTTGCATTTATATATATGTTTGGATTTACTTTTTTTCTTTTGATTGTATCTTCTAATAGCACCTACATAGGTAAAAAGACGTTTACGCTCATGATTTATTACGTACTCATGTTACGAGAGAAATAACTGAAAAGATGTTACATGCGTACTCTAATGAACTCGAAGATTGTAGTATCTAGAGCCATAAACTTTATTAACGTCCATCAACACTTGTCAGACTTTACGGCTTGACACCTATACAGGAATTAAACTAATTTCTATCTTTTTCTAGTTTGTCTTTAACCCTCAATTTATTATAGTTTAAATTGTTGTTTTAATATCCATTTTAACACTGCTTTTATATTTTTAATCAGATTTTTAATCTTTCCCAAGATGTTCTGATTGCTTTTCTATTCTACCCTCATTTCCGTCTTTTTAGTACTCATAAAGAGATATTGGGTCATATGTATATAACTGTAGTATTATGAGCAGATGGGAATGCAATCATGATTACACATCATCATAAATCATTACATAACGACATGAGAATCTCTTCATATTGATGTGAATGCATTTTTAGGGCTCGGAGAATGTTCCTCGACAGATGTTTGCCCTAATTCTGAATGAAAAGAAATGTACGTCTTTTGATTGAAAATATTTTCCTCAGAAAGTGTGACTGACTTAGAAAAGTTCTTGGATGAACAAGCCATATCAGTGGATATACTTTCATCGGGAAAATCGGGACTGCTCGCAAAGTGAAACCGTGATTGGCTCCCACGATCGTAACCTCGTCAAACAGATCGCTCAGGGAAGACATACACCCATCGTTATTACCCAGAAGGACTTGCTAATCAGTACCATCGGTTGCGTAAATAGAGCTACATTCACACGAGCCATCTGAGCCACAAAGTCATCAGATAATTACACCGATGCATGTACGCCTTAGGATTCAGGATTTTAGGTGTGGAAGATCTAGAGGCTTGTGCGAAATGTGAAAGCTCCTAATGTGGGCGTTGCCAATTTATACTTGCTAGGTAATAAAAGAAAGTGATTCGACTCAGAAGTCTATCAGCCTTTGAACTATATTTAAAAAATCTCACAACTTTGAATGCGCCTTCTACAAAAGAAAAAAAAACAACAATGTTGAATATTCTATGTATGGGACTTAGGTCTCGGGTGCACTCTAGGCAGGGGTAATTTATCACCAGGAAGTGCAGAGCCCTGATTAATGAAGGTCAACTCGGTATAGAGTCTTCGAACCGTTCGATGGGGGTCTAGACCTTTCGATCGAACACGTCCAGACCCGATGAGAGTCGTGCGGACCTCGTACTAGTAACCAACACTATCACAACTCCTTCACTTGAGCACCACGATCATCGTAAGTTGCGTCTTAACGTAACCAAGATTACATGAGGTGGAATTCCAATGACCCTAGGAGCCGGGCGTTGGCTGACCTTACGGGACGTGTCCATCTTCAAAGAGGACGCGTCCTGTAGCGGTTTTAAGTTCACGGGTGTGTTTACCCCCAGGGAGTTGCCGGTCTGCCATGCCGGTGCCTCAAGCCGAGGCGCGTGGGACACGTAGCTAACTAATAATAGATGACATATACAGCTATTAGATAACTACAGTTACTTACCATAGATAACTCTAACGGACTCATCTTAACCTAGGAGCAAACAAAAGATCACCTCCCATATCGCCTTAATGCCAATGATTATAGAAACAGGTTGCAAAATGTTTTGAGATTACATTTATCGTGTGATTGATTTTTCTATCAAATGGTGTATACTTGATCAATTGCTAATCGGGATAATAGGCAGAGATAGAAGAAGTTAACAGATAGCATAATACATCTGTGATTAGTGGAATACTTCACTCATATTCAAGATCTAAGTATTTTCGACTCTATATTGAGCGGAGAACACTACTGCGCAGCCATATGGGAGGGTAAACGCTATTGCGCAGCCATATGAACAAGTGAACGCTACTGCGCAGCAATATATACTGTAGAACTCTATTGCGCAGCCGCAAGTATCACACAAATCTACTGCGCAATCATAAGTTTCATGGTGCTCTACTGCGCAGCGGTAAAGTCTATAGAAAGCTTCTGCGCAGAAATAACTGTCACAAAGATTTAAAATTTAACGGATTATTCAAATTTTAACGGCTAAAAATCTTAGGTCCATGCCCGAATCACTAAAAAGATTTTCTTTCTTTAAACTTGAATATCTCCGCCAAAAATAAGGCTAGAAAATTAAAAAAAAAACCATTGGAAAGCTTATTAAATTTCCCATCCAATCCCAACCCATAAAACTTATTTGGATTCTTTTTTGTAGTATCTAGAGCAAAAAATAACAAAGTCTATTACAGTTTAATAGTGATAAATAAAAAACCGTTTAATGTTTTTTGGCGTTCTTTGGCTCATTTTGAAGCTGAGAACTCTACTAATGTTAGAGAGTGACAGAGAAAGAGTGTTCATCGTTGTTAAATATTGAATTCAAGTGCTGGATGTGATAGATTGTTTTATAAATTTGCATGATTGGTGATTTGAATATGGTTCTCTATTGGAAGCGATGGGAATCAGCCCATGAATATCGAGTCGGTCGCTTGCAGGTGTGCCGATCGATCCAATGTCGCTTAACGGAGGCAGTAACACTTCTTGCGCCTATCTTTGAAGAAACGGTCTATTATCGCTATTAGCGTAATAGATATACCCAGGGTTCGTGGAGGCCCTAGACCGTCGCTCCGGTTGGTCGCCCTCTCCAGCCAACCCGACAACTCGATTTTACCGTTCGCTTCACGGCGCCGCGACCTTATCTAAGTCCTAAGATAATCCCTAGCTTCTCCCTCATACTAATTCCAACGAATGATCTAAGATCATTAAACGCACGCCAGTTCTTCATGACTTCTGAACGTGTCGGAAAAATCGTTATTGCATCGCTCGATAATTACAGCTTATTGGATCTTATCACAGTCGAGAGATTATTTATTACTTGTCCGATGCTTCTAAGGTATTTACAATACACAGAGAAGACCGGAAGAAACTTATTTTTAGCAGTATCATAAGTTTGGTCTCAAAAAATGAATTGGAATTCCATACCGAAATTATGGGAAGGCAAGTAATGAAATCACTTTTTCTTTCACTTCACGGAAATAGTATTTCACGCCTTAAGAGCTGTTATTCCGATTCTCATCACTTTTCTTTTTCCAGACGGCAAAAAAGCCTGCCAATTGAGCCGTGATCATCGAATTTCTGAGGCGTGACCAGAGGCACAGTTTATTGGCTCGATCAACACGATGGAAGGATAACACAATTTTATATTTTCCTCCTCTTTTTGCTGTAATCAGTGTGGTGAATGTAGAAACGAAATCGCCACTAAATTGCCACACTTGATTTTGCGCTTGCGAAAATCTTTATTTGCCATTAGAGAAGGCGGTCAGTAAAAGGTTGACGAGAAACCAGTGTCGCAAATACATTTAATAGTTATAATTGTTCCATGAAACCTATAGCCACTAAAGAGATCATAAATGTCTTCCGGTTATCATTATCGAAGATAATTTATGTATTTCTGAAAGGGGAAGGAAAATATATTTCCAATCATTATAAACGAAAAGAATTTGCATACTGTTTGTTGGAAATTATACAATTTAAACATACAGTCTTGACAGCAGGAGGAGTCTTTAACATAATTCGTTGTTTTTGAGAATCCTAATGCGATTTAATTTCTCTTTGTCGCGGTGCAAAAGGGGCAATTAACTCGATCGAAAATTGAACCACCAGGCCGTAGAAGGCAAGGCGTGTTCAAGGGCTTGGAGTCGGAGATTTAACGAACCTAGCCATAATTTTCACGTTCGCGTATTCTCTTGCTTATTACAAGGTTTGCAAATATTGTGCCTATAACACCTACGTGTACGCCATGCATAAAACAAACCTCGGCGAAACATTAGCATAAAGCTTTCATGTAATAAGCTTAACGACTTTACCCTGCAGACTTAGCGGCCTCGAAAGATTAACAACTAATCCCGTCGTAAATGCGCTGAACAATAAAACGGTGGAAAAAGTCTCAGAGCTCTACTGCGTAACCATAGAATTTTTTGCATTTGTTGCTGTTACGTCGCCGTGAAGAACTATCATCAACCCGCCTTAATAATTCTGCAAATACAGAAATGCGGATATAAATTGAAAGTGCGAGAACGATAGACTAGTTACGGATTTGTAGTACTGAAGAGAACAGATTGTTTGAACAAGAGAGGGCTATAAGAAGATATGATAACGGAGAGCGAAGAGGCCGAAGATCAAGGAAGAGGAATATAAAGTAGGAAGAGGCCAGGCGAGGACGTCCTACGTTCACGAACACGTCCCAGGTCCTCCTTCTCGAGCACCCACGGAGACAATTACAGAACCCCATATACGTACATCCTTGAAGTTCATCCCGTGTAGGCGGAATGACCGGAAAAATTACAAAAGAACTAGCAGCTATTCGAAGCGGAGATTGTGTTTTGCTATTGTAACTCTTTAGAGTTAAAATTTTTGTTAAGGTTGTTTGATGAGGTAAAACATTACCTCATGAAAATCAATCCATTAACAATGGCTATTTTTATTTTCAATAGATGGACTTGACCCTTATTCAACGAGTACAATTATAGATTCTCTGAAGCAAGAGCCAGGAAAAGGAGTATCTGTTACGTGGAAATGTACTTTAGGTTGGAAGAGAGCAATAGCTAAATCTACAACGTTTCCTGTTAGCTGAGGTTTTTTCGCTCTTTGTATCTGCTCCTTCACTCCCGTTGTTCTATTTTCAGGCCGGACAATTTGCTCGCACCCTGAGATTTATACGGCAAAGCCAAGAGTGGGTACTGTTAGCTTCTTCCTGCCGTCTGATCCCGGATAGAGAGGAAGAGCATTGGTACCAGTTAGACTGTTAGACTCTTAGACGCTCACTGATGGCGTTGCAGCTGGCTACTGTTGAGCTTCCTCCATCACGATTGGACCTGGTACTCGCCTTGCCTCGTAAACGGTTCGTTAAACCGAGCCCTGAAAGGCCGAGGAAAACCCATCGATTGAACTTGACTGACGTAATTGAAGGTTACATCGGCACCGGTCGGCCCGATGCGATGCTCCCCCCGATTGTTTGCATGAAACTAATGAAGAGACGTAGCGTGGATAGAGTCAGACAAGCCACTTCGTGCCAAGATCGCACGATTCGACAACTGCCTCACTTCTCATATGCTCGCTTCTTCTCGATTTCATAATGAGAATTCTTATCTAAAATTGTTGGGATGATTGAATTTAGCGAGAGGTGCAACCAAGCGGAGTTAGGAGACCATCTATCTAGGATTTTGGATTATGAAATTTTTGGGTTTTGTGGAATGATAAGGAAAAATCATTACAAATCTTTTCTTGAAAACCTTAAAGGAGGCACTAAAACATTTGTAAAGATTTGTAAAATGTTGTACAAACTTTGTGAAACTTTATAAAATATTGCAGAACATTGTAAAATATTGTACAACTTTGTAAAAACATAACAAGAGGGACTAACAACATCTGTGAACATTTGTAAAACTTAGTAAAACATTGCAAAACACTGTACCAGGGGTGTTAGTTGAAATTTGCCGGTTTTACTCATACATGTCGC
>JAUESH010000006.1:2297321-2326673 GCA_032275165.1 Synergus magnus | reverse complement strand
AATGGTCAATACTTTGAATAAAAAATTTTTGAGATTCCCTTGAGAATTAAGTGTTTTCTTTATTGAAAAAACCGGCACACTTCAACTAACACCCCTGGTAAAACTTTGTGAAACGATAACAAGGGACACTAATAACACCCATAACAATTTTGTGCCTCACAGTGAAGCGTCCTTGTTTAATTAAAGTCTCTCATTTGGTAATGCGTGTGGGAACCGCTGTCATTATAATATTACGTAATGGACGATTGTGATTGTAAACTTAAAGTAAAAGGACGTTACGTACTCAGTTGAGTTGGGTGGGTACTCAACACATGCTGCGGGAGTGGATAGCAAGAGTGGGGAAGAGGATCCCAGGTAATGCACTGCGTCCTGGCGGGACACATTAAGATCATAATGTTGGACGACAGTGACAAACCCTCAGGAATGCTGCTAGTACATAGACGCCGTACCTGGCTACGTGGGGGTAAATCTGATTTATAACGATTTTAATAGAAATAAAGGTATATATGAGCGTTCGCGTATTACATAGGGAGATAGCACGCGTTCATAACGTCGCACGACAATGACACACTGTCAGGAATGCTCCTTCGTGTTCGAACATGCTGGTATGCAAGCTCTACCTGCTTCAGAATCTCTTCGAAGAAGTAACGAAACTCATCATTTTTTACCGATATCCGAAAGACGTCTTTCGGAGAGGTTACAATCGGTTACGATCATTTGAAGCTTTTTTAAACATTTGAAGCTAAGATTTCGAGGTGATATTAGTTGGGAAAAATAGTGCTTGTTACAAGTTTTCCAAGTTCGACCTTTAACACTGACCTCGACCCTGGCTGGACTCGAAAAGAACCTTCTTGGCATGTCGAGCCCATGCAGCAGAGATCGATATTAATGTAACCTAATCACGCGACGGTAGTTAGCAGGGTCTCAAGTTACCGTTAACTGTGAAACTTGCAAATAAATGAAATTTATCCAGAAGATAAATATAAGAATGAAAATAAAATTAATTAGACACGTTTCATAAATTACTTTAGTCCTTACAACACTGGTTTTCCATGTGACTTTCACGGACCAAAACAATGAAACGAATTGCAGCGAGATGCTCATAGAAGAATTTGCTGACGCAACTCGCGAATCAGCCGTTTGCGTAAATTCTTGGGAGTCCCTGAAGATTGTGAGAACTTTGCTGTTTCTCTTCGGGACGGAAATGAAAATTACGACCTTGAGAGAATCTTGGAGTCTTATTACGATTAAAGTAAACTCCTACACGAAATTCACTCCCTCCGAACATTGCTGTCGATATAATAATCACGTCATCTGAGTCTGTGGTCTTGGCTTCAGGTGTAATCGCTTCCAAACTACAAAACTGATGATTTTCTTTCTAGCGGTTTGGCGAGAAACATTCTGTAATTTTTGTAATCACTAGTAACATTATAAAAGTAGATTAATCGCTTCAGTGAAAGTGGTGGGCTTCTTTCTCTAATTTCTGATGCTGATCTCGCATTGACCTAATCCTTTACACAAATTGAGGGAAATTTGGGTCAGGTGAGACCTTGGCAACTGAATTCTAATAACAATCGTCGCATAAATAAATAGTGTCATCAAATAAAATATAAATGTTCCAAGAGATCTAACAGATCTAACAGAAAATGTAACTGCAGGTTTTTTTTTACCAGCGTCAAAAATAGAATTCGGTCAGGAATGATGGACGTTCCAGTTTTTGCGACGATATCCGCGTACAAGAGTGACAGTAGACACGTAGCAGCATTTCTATCTTTCCATTTATCATTCTGCGAGACGTTGGCACGCATGACAATAAGGGGAGGCACATAAGTGGAGTAAAAGCGACTAGACTTAAGTGCCAGTGAAAATGTATCAGTAAAGTGAAACGGGGTCGTCACTGTGTACAAAACCGGAAAATGCACACGGCCGCTGATTATGACTCGTCCCAACTCGTCCCGACCTGCTCTAGCCTCGACGTTTCAAATACGGCGCCACTCGGACTGACAACCAGATAGCACACTATCAGGGTTCGAGTACCTCACCATTAAGTATTTCCTGCTTCTTCCCGTTTCTCATCGAGCATGAAAAGCGCATTAGCACCGCTTGCTTTCCACAAAAGTCTCAATTTTAACCTTCATCTGAAGAGACGTACAGGATGTCCATAAATATATTTCCAAAAATATTTAGCTATTATTTCCACAGATGGCGCTGTGATCGCCAATGTTGTAGGTAATTACCATTGTCATAATTCCATCGAGTTTCCCATCTTGTATGTTTTATATGCTCCGCGTTAACGGGTTGACTCTCTCTAGTCATCCCCACTCTTTGTACTTAGCGACGCGGAGCATATAAAATATACAAGATGGGAAACTCGCTAGTGAATTAGTGACAATAGTAATTCCCTAGAATGTCATACAGTTGTGAAATGTACAATTTCTGAAGCAACAAACAAATTCTGGAATCATTGCATTATTATTAAGAGTAGTTTATTCTTCCAGTAGACTCCCACACTTCTCACTTTGTGCAGAACCTTGTAACGATTGCATAAAAAATAAAAAATCCTGTCTTCACAATTGCTTTCAATGAAAAAGAAGACAGATCTTGAATTCTTCATTGTTCGGGATTGGTTTCAATGAAAAGTGAGGTTTCGCACAGTTTCTCGATTTGAGATTCATAAGTTGTATCTCGCCCTCGGAAAAAAGAGATTTCTTCCTGTTCAGAGATATACGTGAAGAATGTCGAGTATGTACTTGCTACCATTTCGTAATAAACGGTCCCACGAAGTTATGGCAACAATGGTAGCACAATGGTGTCGTGTTCGATGGCAAAACTTGGCAGGAAAGATGAATATCTGATATGGGAATCTTCTCTGTGTGAATGCGAACACCCCTTCGTGTATCTACGACCAATGCTACAGAAGTAATGCAAACGGCTCTTGTTCGCGATAGATCGCCGAACCGTAAACAGTCTTCTCCTACTAGGTCTTAGGAAATCAATGCATCGTCTCATTAATTAACGATCCTTCGCCAAGTCGAGTTTTCTTGACGCCTAATTAGCAGGCGAATGACGAAAAAAGTCGAATTCAAATGAAATCGTTTGGGAATTTACGTTAATTATCTCCTTGCTCTCATTTTCCTATTTTTGGAATCAACTTCTCTCTGGAATCGGCTCTTTAGAATCAACTCATTAAAAAATTCTATTTAAAGAATTTTCGCAAACGGTAAACTAAAAATTGGTCCTACCGGAAGATTATTACCTGGTTTAACGAGTTTATAATGATTGGTGGATATTTCAGGTCAGTACGTCCGCGACAGGTTTTCCGGGACTCGATTTCAGTTACGCGTGTCTTTGCCGAGTGCCGTTATCGGTTTCCATAATAAAAGTGAGGCGAGCAGAATGCCATGTGCGATTTGTTATTCGTCGTCTGGAGAAAGCTTCATAAATCAATGAAGTATCCCCAAGAGCATGAAGCCTTATGTCATTTGGTCCCTTGCTCAGCTGCATGCCGTCGAGAGTGAGAGTTCCAACGTTTGGCGTAGGCGATTCTTGCGTAACTATTTATGTCAGCCTCATTAAAGAAAAATTGAAAACTTCGAGAAACAATCTGGAAATTCGAGAGAGAATCTAAAAAGAATACTTAACTTCACTTAATAAATCTTAGAGTAGTTACATAAAGAGTACACCTTCAATTTTAATTAAATGACTCGTAAAGCCTTTCCTTTTTCAATATAAGCACTTGTAAAGCTTCTCCGACTTAATAATAAAAGCGGCTTCATATAAATAACCCCTACCACTATTGTAGCTCTAATGTGGGGCTAAATTAGGAGGGTTATTTAAGAGGAAGGGGTTCAGTAGGTGGCTCAATAGGTGCCTTAGTAGATGGGTCACAGAAGATGGCCCAGTAGGATGATCAACAGAAGTTTTGGGTAAAATAAGAGGTGCTTTTAAGTAAGAGGATCTGGCTTAGTAGGTGAATCAGTAAGTGGTTTAGTAGGTGGGTCAATAGTGTCAATAGTAGTGGTCAACACGAATTTTAGGGTAAAATAGGAGGCGCTATACAAGTGGGGATTCAGCATAAGGGTCAGTACGATGACCAGTAGTTTAATCAGTAGGTGGGTCAGTAAGAGGGTAATCAAGAGTGGTAGGGATATAGTAGGTGAGCCTATGGAAGTGGGAGGGATTCAGTAGGTAGGTCAACACGAGTGGAAGCAAAAAATAGGTGGGGCTTTTTAATTGAGAGCGTCAGTACGAGTGGTAGTGGTTCAGTAGGTTGCTCAGTAGCTGACTTGGTAGATGAGACAGTAGGATTATCAACAGAAGTATTCAGGTAAAGTAGGAGGTGTCTTTTAAGTGAGAGAGTCAGGCTTAGTAGGTGGATCAATAGGTGGCTTAGTAGGTGTGTTAGTAGGTGTGTCATAGGATAGTCAATCCGAATTGTAGGAAAAATTAGGAGACGTTATACAAGTGGGGGATTCAGCATGAGGGTCAGTAGGATGATCAGTAGGTTGGTCAGTAGGAAGTCAGTAGGAGGGTCATCCGCAAAGGTAAGGATATATTAGCAAGAGGTATTTATGGTAAGTGGGAGGGCAGGTAGGGTAGGCCTACTGACCCACCTACTCGTGGGTCAGTAGGCTTGTCAAGACGAGTTGTAGGGTAAAATAGGAGGGGCTTTTTGAGTGGTAGGGTAAAATAGTAGGGGCTGTTAAAGTGGGAGGATTCAGAAGGTTAGTCAGTAGGATGGTAAACACGAGGGATAGCGTAAAATACAAAAAGGCTATGCAAATGGGGGGTTCAGTAGGAGAGTCAATAGGAGGATCAGTAGGAGGGTCAACATGAGGGACAACGAGAGTGATAGAGGTCAGCAAGAGGCTCAGCAGGCGGATCAGCAGGTGGGTCAGCAGGAGGGCCGACACGAGTGGAGGGTCAGTAGGATGGTCAATACAAGTGATAGTGTGAAATAAGGGGCTCTATATAAGTAGGATGTTCAGTAGGAGGGTCAGCAAGAGTGTAAAAGTAAAGCATCTTTGTTTTTGCAAAGTTTTTCTTGAGTTCTAATGTTTCATTCTAAGTTTGTTGTCAAGAGTTTCAAGTTCCGACTTCGTGTACAATGTAAATTGCAAGACATGCTATATGGAAGAGCGCCGACTTGTTTCATTGATTCGCGCTTTTAAGGAGCGTTCTTTCTGCGGTACAGATGTTCTCGACTAGATAAAAGGTAGCGACATTCGAGACACCGTGTCCTGGCCATCGTGGGATAGGATTATGTACAAGCGACGTGCTACAAGTTACAACGGCGTTAAATTACGTCCCTGTATACACCTGGGCTACCGTTTACGTACCAAATCGTAATTGGTAGCTCCGCAGTTTCTGAGGATGATAAACGACGAATCGATCGGGATTAGAGGAAAGAACGTATCGAGGAAGAAAGGTAAAAATGCCTTTCCTTCTTTTCTCCCTCATTGGCAATCTGCGGGGTAATTTTTATGCTGGTCGTGTATTTCTTGAAGGATATTATTTATGGTCAGCCATTATGCGATGGGCACGATGGAATTCCTTAAATAATTTATTGCCCCCGCCCTTTTGTTCATTTATCGAAGCTTCGATACGTCCTGGCTTGGGGGATGCTTCTAAGAAATCGTTTCATTAATCGGTGGATTAATCGACTCGGCGACCTAACCTTGCTCAATACCACCTGCAGTAATTTGAAAAGGGAGAAGACTTCAATTTCGAAACTGGCCATTTTCTTTTTTTTTTTTTTTCCAACCACATGAAAGTAAATTATCGAGAATCAGACAAGTGAAAAAGTCACCCGAGGGATCTCACTCTGTAATAAAATGTAGCAACTCTTAATCGAATATCTGCAAACGATCTATGTAAAAAGGTCAGTAAAAAAATAATGAAGATGAAGTGGGAGAAAAGCAGCATATCCAGACTTGCAAGATTCATTTCCTATGTTTGCGCAGCAATAAAAAGAGCAAGTTTGCTCGGCAGACTGCAACTTACCAGTTTGTACGAGCGCTCGAGGTAAGTTTAACGAGGAACCCGTTTCGAGTAATTTTCATCTCAACACGAACCAGTCGTAGAAATCGATCGATAATCAGCATCAATCTCTCTCTAATGTCGCTGTCATTTGAACTACATATGCGCTAATTATTCTTAATCGACCTGTAATTGAATCGCCTCGTCCATTGCAGGGTTAAACACTCATCAGGAAAGCAATTTGCTGTAGTTGTTAATTCGATGATCCTGAGGTCATGGATAACAATCCGCCGTCCTTAACAAATGCCTAACACTTTTCTCCAACAATCTAAATCAATTCTGGCACAATTTCTGGATCAATTCCGCAAGATTAGTATCACCATGCAAACAGCCTTTGGCACTCTCCATGAGTCACACACACCGATTCGCATTCCGTTATGGTAAGGCGAACTGACCTCCATATTCCATTCCAGAATCCGGACTGACCGAATAAGATCCTAGGATAGACAATGGAAAAGGGAAGGTAGGCTACATAAAATATTAGGGAATGTTTATTTATTAGGATATAACTCAACTCGGGAGTCAATCTGATAATTGCAGATGGTGGGGTATTGCTCATGCACGACGAGGTTGACTGTGTTGGTGAAGTTGAAGTTGGAGGCCGAGAGCCAAGAGCCGGTTTCGAGCACTGCTACCGTACTAAAATATTGTTCGCCGTGGGTGGCTTTATGGCCTTGGCTGATCTAAGACCCTTTCCGATTCCTTCCCTTGTCAGATAGGGACTTATCGATAACTGCACTGTAGTCTATACTTCTATAGCTATAGCTTCTCCTCCACAGCTATAGCTTCTATTCCACATCTATAGCTTGACTTCTACCTATGTGTCCTGTGGTTCGGGGAAGAGATACGCTCACATCCCAGGAGAGATTCGACTCATGGTTCACGTTCGAATGGAACTGAATTTATCTCCCGCCTGCTGGAAGTCGATTCTAGTCACCTTGACGGGTCGACTGCCTTCATGCTGCAAACTGATGCTTCTCTAAACTACGTCGTTCAGTTGGTATAAATGAATTTCTCGTGTCGCATTATCTAATCCCGCCTTGTTTTCATTGATCTCTGATCTCTGAAGATAGTCGCAATTAGCATGAGAGATCTTGAAGCAATTCGCAGATATGATCAGGTGCCTCTTTAAGCTGCAGAGTAGTTATGATCTCTTTGAATATCTTTCAGGGAGCAGCAAATAGTTTTCCATTCGATTATAAATCTTCCACAAATCGAGTAAGTTCTTTTTCCCCTTGGTCGTTTAGTTGCAATCGGTAGCAACCTGTCTCAGCAGGAGGTTCGCGCTTGATTACATGCCTTTGGGTGTATGATGTATGGAACCAATCTTATTTAGAAGCTCGACCTTGGAAATAAACTTGGGATTTATATATAAGGAGCCTGAGACGAATGTTGTAAATTAAATGCTGTTCCGTTAGCGCTAGGAACCTCCCACTGATAGACTCTAATTGTATCATTGATAATTTTCTTTTGATTGAGCTCTGTTTGATTAGCCTGAGGATTTCTATCAGTGCTCTGACAAATGAGGGACCTCCTCTGTGATGAGGAGAACCAGAAGCCATGAGGAATCTCGGATCTATTCGGATCAAGATGACTGGTAGTGGTTCTTAACGAGTGCAATGCAGTCCTAGGCTGCAGATTGCAGAGGCATGGATACCGGTTGCCACGGCCTTGCGTTTCACGAATGGATTAAAGTGATTTAAGTCGACAAATAGCAGCTGCCTTATGAAATCATTGGGCTATCTAGTATCGCGACTCGCTGGAGCCTTTGCCAACTGCAAGCAACCTTGGCTCGCTAGAACGTATAAGCAATCCGTTCCTGGGCGATTCGCGACTATCGCTAAGAGATTATGGTGATTTACACCGAGACCGTTCCGGTAAGGCGCTGCTTAATCCTCCATCGATATCTCCAAACAATGCTGACTGCAAACCTAGAAAAACTGGTACGAATAAACCAAAATACAGTCGACTCTGACTAACCGCACACTTTTTAAACCCCTTTGCCCACGAATGAGTGGAACAGCAATATTTTCGGGCGTCTTCGGCTCTCTTCGGGCGTCTTCGAGTGTACAGTTACTAAATAAAGACTCGTGGTGGGGGGTGTGCAGTGGCTCAAAGTGTTAATTGTGGAAAATGGAGTGGAGAAATAGAAAGGAAGATTTCGATGAAGAAGGTGTGTTGAAAATTTTGCAGATCGCAAGTTCAATGGCACTGAAGTACATGTGCAAACTATCATACGAGATCGAGCCTCAACTAACTGGCGAATCCAGTCTCTTGGGTGAGATGGGTGAGGGGCAAGTGGACCCTCGCAAGTCCGGTGGTTCGACGACCCCCGTTCAAGGTTGGCCCTCTTGTATGAATGATCGAAATCTTCTTCATCAGCCTTTAATCTTCGATATTTTCTAATTCTAATTCTAATGAGAGAAGATAATCGAACAGAGGAAAAGAAGGTAATGCACATTTCTCTTGGCTCGTGTACCGGAGACACTAAATACCACTATGTACTATAAAGTACTTCCACGTAATCTGGAGACAATGTTCAACGATTATCGTCCAGTGCAGGAATATCGGTGACACTACTCGCGAGGCTTGACAGTTTACGCGTAGTCCGGTATGTCGAGTCTTGTATTTATTTCTGTTGGACTCTGGACAGCTTAATAAATTCGTAGGATATTACTTGAGTCGTATAGCGTAGACGAGGAATTTTCACGCTTCGACGAGCCCGAGCTTATTGTGCACTGGTTCCTTTGTGCACTCACAGTGGTCCCAAGATACGCTCTTTGTTAACTTGTCATTTGTGGACTACCGTCTTACCTTCTTTTTGTCACCGAAACGATCGAGTGTCTCGTAAATTGGACTCGCTACTGAAGGGATTTAAATTCGCAAGTTTAATGTCTGCAAGTTTAATAGCGGGTTATAAACTGGTCTAACAATTTGTGATAATAAATTAGCTGAGGCTTTCAAGCTTTCAGGTTTCAAGTTCTGAAATATGGGCAGGATCTTTGAATGTCTTTTTAAGGGATTGTTTTAATTTATGATGATTGGATTAGCCAAAACTAGAGTATCTATTGAGTTTGGTTTGAACCAATTAAAAAAGGCAATTTGGTGCTCCATATTGGGAACAAGTGCTTTATTTCATCCGTTGCATAAGTACAACACTAGGTTTATCATTCCAGCGACTTTGAGAGGCACATCGATTTGACTCGTAACGAAGATCGATGGGTCGTACTTTAGAAAGTGGAACGGTAAATCACGTTAGCGATATTTCCACTTTCCTGGAACCGTCGTATTTCTGCGGAAGTTCTTCCACGAAAGGAAGAATTCGATTTCGTCGATCCTTTCCCAGGGTGACATTTCAAAAATCATGGATTCTGGAAAACTGGGTGAAGTCGATTGGAATTTATCAAGTTGTTAGACTAACTTTATGTGCTAGATTTTCTTGATGAAGGTTACCTCCTTCAATATTTCACTTCAGTTAATAAATAATTCAATCATCGATTTACTTATTTTGAAGATAATTAGAACCACTCGCCGTGAAATTAAAAGTGGTCCTGACAACTTTCTCTAGTTTCTGGCAACACTTTTTCCCGGAGATTAATTCGCGATAAAGTTTACGATTTTTATCTTTGATGAAATCGAGAGTTGCTGAGTTGGCAAATTGGACGGTTTCTTCGTTCAAGGTTGATGATTTCTTGTAGAAATGTTTGTGGTAGGAACAATCCTTGCCTTACAAAATATCTTAACTTTGTCTCCTGAATGCATCTTCTCAAGTCGAAGTAAACATGGATTGAATTATCTTCCAAGTTAATATTCTTTGCGATTGCGCTAATTCCCGTAAAGTGAAATCCCTCCTTACTTTAAACGATTCACGGGCAATCTGGCTCGTGATTGAGATAATCAAGGCGAGGATTTGCAAGTGGCTTGGGATTATCTGAGATTCACGAGGCTCATTGACTTTCTCTCGATTTTCCATAAACGTAACGAGATTTCGCAAGAGTGATGGTCCATGAAGCTCGATGAGGTATTATACTATTTGCTGTGATCGCATGATACTATGATCCTGCCTTGAGAGGAGGATCACGAAGTCAACGGTGACGACGAGCCACGTGACCGCTTATTAATAACAATCTTTTCCCCCTCGTTTCTTTCCTTCTTGGTCCGTGACGCTGAAAGCTGAGGTTAATAACCATTGTGAGCGTCACGCCATCGGACGATCGGTTAAGGTCTTGGCACTAACCTGAGCCAAGAAGGCGAAATTCCGATATAATGGAAATGACCTACGACTCGATGACGTAACGACTTCCTAGATTCCTAATATTTCTCCACACAATTCATAATTAAAGGGATTTTCTGCTTTTGCCCCAACTCTAACTTCCTCTACGAATCAAAAGATTTAAAACAAAAATTAATCTTCCATGTGTTTCTTAATTGGTACAGTAATGTTCAACGGATTTACAAAAGTTTTTATTTCAAGAAAGGGATTCAATTCCAAAAGAGAAATTGTCGGCTGTGACTAAAGGAACAATATTAATGATATGAAAAAATGCATTACTGTTATAAGAGAAAAAAGGCCAATGCTCTTGCTGTGGTGACCAAGGCAAAAGAAAAAAAATTATTTAATGAAAGATGCAGATTGGTCGCTGCAATTGTCGTTCTTCAGTAGCGACACGCTGGACGCTCTCGGTGAAGCGATTGCAAGCGGTTCACTGCGTAGGAACTGCTTGGAACATCCGTTATACGACAACGGTGGGCCATTGTGCGTTGGTCGTGAGCTGTGCGATGCATACTAAGCAGTTCTAGAAAATAAGTTGGCAGTAGCTCGTTTTCGAAGGGAGTACGAGAGGGTCGGATACTGAATGAAACAGTCTCATGTGAACCGGATTGCGGCCTTGCTTCATCCTTTATTATACATAGACTGTTACAATGCAGTTGTACAAACGTAGAATGTACACTTCATCCAACATCCAACAGCCTTTCAGAAATAGTAAATGGATTCACATGACTGCAACTTCAACTTGCAAGCTTCAAAAAACATTTCCTTTAAATCTCGAAAGTCCCTTTCTTGCATTCCCTTTAATCGAATGCCACCATCTCGAGGAGTGAGTTTCTCCACATAAGGAGTCGGTGCGTAAGAAGTACTTTTGGACAATGTAAGGGGCTATACAATGTAATTGAAGGGCGTTCTTTGAAATGAATTTATTTGCGGGACATCGGCTTGCAGGCGAATCACGCTCAGAGCATGTTTCCTCTTCTGGTAATTGACGTCATTGAAAGGGAAGAAAGAACGAAAGAAAGAAGGTATTGAGGCTCGTTACGTAGCCACTTCGTCCTCACCCGCTCACCAGCGAGTACGATCATTCCTCTTATTTTCCCACTGCGTTTCCTCAAGGTATTCCGGAAACCCAGAGGCTTGGCAAGGAACAATGACCGCGAGGCTATTCATCACGCGCACGCGTTTTCAGATGAACATGACCTCCGACAAGTAGGTGCACTCGCTTTACATTAGCAATCTCTGGAAACATCTCACACGAGGAACATTATGAACATTTAGATAGTAGACAAAGTTGTTGAGTTGGAAGACTGATTGCATTCGAAGTGAGGAATAAAATTGCGGAATGCACGTGTAACTGAACCAGGAAATATCGTTAGGAGTGAAGAATGCTGACACGTGCCGAGATCGTTTGCCTTGCCCTGCATGCCCAAATACGAAGAACCGGAGTCTTGACCGGTGCAGGGGTTTTTAGCTTTGGAGTCTCAGTTATGACCCAGCTCCACGTTCATGTCGGAAAAGATTGGAATTGACGGCCACGGGCGCTCAGATCGTTTCGAGCTTTCTTGTCGTGCTGAGGAACGAGCGGCTGACACCAGTGCGCACCTCTGAAAATTGTTTCCAGACGTGAGTCTCTGCATCCAAAGAAAAGAGCTTCACGACTGGCAGAACGAGGACTCGCCTGTCGTGAGTTCTTCTTCCCTCTGACGTTGATGCCCTCGGCAATTGAAATGAACCCGAAGCTTCCTCTAGAATAGATAAAGGAGGTTCCTAATCTTTCCTCTTGGCCAGTAACTTGTTACCTAGTTGCTTTTTTCGACAAGTACCTTGTAAAGTACCCTACTTGCAACGTACCACATTCTTGAAGTAATGTGTAACAATCTTGCAAAAATATTTGCAAAAGGACTAAAGCCTCGTAGAGAGAGCAGTTGGCCTTCTCTGTACCTACGCACGTGGATACGAACATCGGAAGAATCCCGCTGACAATGCCTGTTCTTGTATCGTCGCAGATACCGTGTTAAAACCAGTCCCTCTTTACAGAGCCTAAGGGCTTTATCGAAATATTCAAACGAATATGCAGTCAGTTGCCGACAAGGACGTATCAGCGAGGCGGTGTTTAAAAAAGGGAAAGAAAAAATGACGGACACAAACTGGTTGCAGACTGGTGAACGTGGGCGCGATGACCAAGGCACAATACCTCTAACGATTCGCGAGGTCTTGCTGCGCCCTTCCAAATGAGAGTTTCGTGAATCTCC
Source organism: Synergus magnus (assembly GCA_032275165.1). Classification (NCBI taxonomy): domain Eukaryota; kingdom Metazoa; phylum Arthropoda; class Insecta; order Hymenoptera; family Cynipidae; genus Synergus; species Synergus magnus. The sequence goes on along the minus strand of JAUESH010000006.1, from coordinate 2,314,109 downwards.
AGGTCAACGGCCCTTAAAAATCCGAATCCATCAGATCATCTTCTTTCAGCACTCAACGCTATTTTTTCTTTACTCAGAATCTTCCTCTCGATGCTATTCGAAATTATTTTTTTCGAGGTGCAACGCTGGGTAGCAAGCGAGTCGAGAGGAGTGCCAAATAAGGTTGCTCACCCCGGAGAGCCTTCGAGGCTAAGAAACTGGCCCCCGCAATTTCGCTTATAGAGCTTTCGTTGAAGCAGCGCTTATCTGAATCGAGGAATCTAAGATGGTGAGCTGGTAGCCAGAAGACAAAAAAGGGCCGAATACGAACGCAGGAACGCTCGAGACCGAAACGAGGATGTGAGGCTCTTTTAACGAACGTCAAATTAGGTAGCAACAGCAGATAACGGCAGGTATCAGAGAAATTCTTATAACCCGGCGCTCGTTTATATGTATATTCGATCCGATGTGCATCTTTTTATGCTTTACGACCTTTACGTCCGATATTCGCACTTTTTGTGCGCCGAAGCAGATTCATAAATAAGAGGTAATCGGATTTAATTTTTTAAGCGAAAATCCCCGAGGACAGCTTTTAATGAGTACAACTGTTACAACTGATTGGAAGGGTTTTCCGGCATTGGTTAAGCAACCCTAGAAAGGAGATTGATGGTCTGTAAAATCGTGCAGGTAAGATATTAGCAAAATGATAGGTGGAAGATTGTAAAAGGTGATGATGAATGCGAATCATTGTTTCAATGTTTCTAATGCCGATTGACTGAACGATCCACATATTTCATTTCAGCGATAGAGTCAACGCTCGGCTAACGGTATAGGGAACGTCACGCCGATTAATCGTCTCGACAAAAGGAACCTCTGTTATAATCCGATAGCTGCTTTAATCGCTTCCATTGTCGTTCTTCGCACGCTGAAAGGACGTCTGTAAAGGTCGGCCTCTCTGTACTGTATCAAATCTGAGAAATAGATTGTTACAATAACTGTAGCTGTCTTTCTAACCAACACACAATTATTGTTCTGTTTACTAGAATTATTAGGGAGCGAATTATGTTTACAAAAAATTACAATTGAATAATATCGAAATGAAAGATAGATAACTGCTTTATTATTTATTGAAGTTTCAGAAGACCGGACCGGAGGACCACTAAAATTTTTTTAATTCGCTGATCCATAATATGAAATATTAAATATGAAAGAAAATTGCTAATTAACGAATATATCTTGCTGGAGAGTTCTTTGTGAGGCTTGATGATATATTCTAGTCTTGAATATATTATCCTCAGAAGCAAATCATTTTTCAACTGCAATTTTTCAAATAGGAAATGGATGCATAACTGTGGACTCAATCGCGTTGAACTCGTGCCCAGGTTCGATATGAGTCTAACGGTTTCTAGAGTACGATTCTCCACAGTGTAATGCCAGTCAAACTATATTTCTATCTCGAGGGTCATAGGGCAACGGTAACCGCGAGCAAACCACTTGAAGCTGTTGTCTCGATTGCTTTATAGGTATGTTGACTATTTTCCAGTGTTTGCTTGAGGCCTAATAGTTCCTGCGAGCAATGACTGTCGACACAGGAGATTCTCGATCAAGGTTCCTGACAAGCCTTAAAGATATATGTACAGTTTGATTCTAATACTGGAGAACAAATTGTAATAAATATCCCCAGTGTGTATAGATCTAGAAGTTGTTAGATCTCAAGATGGATAAACTGGGACAATAGCAATGTGAACATATTGAAATAATTTTATTTCTTTGAAGATAATTTAACGAAAGAGGAGCACAAATAAGGATCAGGTCTGACAACAAGGAAGTCTTAGGGTGCAGGTTGCTGCTCTTTGGGCGAAACGAGTGACCGAGGCTTGACTTGAGGGGTCATCGAACCCCTGGACAGTTCGAATCTTCGACTCTGGTTGTCCTGCTGGTCAGTTGAATGCTGTTCTCTTCGAGCAGGAAGTCACTTTGGGAACCACCGGTACCACGGCTAAAAAAAGTGCCAGTGCACTTCACCTGCACGTTGGTCAGGTTCAGTAAAGAAATTCCCGTTTCGTGCCGAATGTGTCTGAATCGCAAAGCGACTCTTAAATACGAGACAAGAAAAGCCGAGGATGTGTTTCTCGCCTTAATGGCTAAGTGGTAATTTAAAATTTAGTGAGCAGACCAACGGGAATCGGAGTCCTGAAACCTCCTGAAAATAAAGTTATTATTTATGAAGAAAGAGGGGGAGGAGGCACTCCCTTTGATATCTCGAGGGTATGATGTAATTAGCATAACCAGACTCGATGGGATACTCTGGTTGGTTCTTGGTGTAAGAATGTGCGGATCCAAGATCAGTGAATGAACTCTTGTACTATTGCGGTAATTTACGGTTGAATGAATTTCAATCTTTATCTGTATACAATGTTGGAAATTTGTTAAAATGTATTGAATGTATCAGAAGGTAGGGGATTTTTACTAGAAATTGTAGGATGTAGGATTCAAGGCGGGTTAATTATTGTGGAAAGGAGATATTCTTGAAAAGGCGTCGTAATCTTTCGAATGGAGTTTTGTAGTTTGCATAATATTCGCATTTAGAGAAGGTGGAATCGTTTGAATACCGGAGTTTGATAAAAGAACTTGAGGTTGGAAAGAGGATTGTATTTTAGTAAGGATTCAAATATTCAGCGACGATATTCCTTTTCATTGGCATGCTTTGTTGCTGGAACTGATTAGCATAAAAAGCAGCTACACCTGTAATAACTTCTTGAAACACCAATGTATTTATGATAAGAATTGCTGATGTTTTCAAAACTGCTTTACCTTTTCATTAACTTGACCAGTTGGGAACGATCTTTCTTGTTGACGTTTTGACAAATTGCACTGAGTTGGAAAGTACTGACAACTTTCCAAAGATATTGGTCTTGAAGGAAAGAGTGGTTGAATAATGTGCAACTGAAAGTGTCGTTGGTGCAGGAAATAAAGGCGGTTTGACTGCATCTGGAGGATTAAAATTACATAAGCTGAGGAGCGACGAGATCAGCGCCAGGATGCCAATGGCCTCGTTATCGCGCGTTATCAATTGGTAACGGCCGGTTGCCAGTAACTGTAACTCGATGGATCATAGATCGTACATCATATTCTGGCTGGAAACCTGCTCTAGGGGATTCTGGGCAGGATGTTCCCATGCTGACGTACCGACCCTTTTTTGCTTTTCACGAGCTGCCTGGGAATCAATGTTAAATTGCAAGATGCCCGACGCTTGCAATTGCAATCTTAAGATAACCGTAAAGTAGGGTATCAACGATACAACGACCTAAGAATGCCGATCATTCTGATTATCATTCAATCTTTGCTTTATATCTCTGACTAACTGTCCTAATCAAGCGAATTGTGAAAATCAAGGTGATCAGAGTAGAAAGGTATTTTACGAGTTACAAAGTATTTTTTCGAAGCCTAATTAGAACTCAATTACACAAATCGTATCGATTCAATAGAATGTCAGACGCATTTTCTTTGAGCGCTTATGAAAAAAATACCGGAGCTGTTAACCAACTAATAGGCTTGGCCGAGGTATTTGCGAGGTATCGTATTTTAAACGATTAGTTTCACTAGCGATCCAATCATTACTTACAATCCTGTGTAAAATAGAATTGTAACCGGAACGCGCAAGTTTTATGCCTGATAAAGCGGTGGCGATACGTCAACTATACGTTATGCTTACTAGTTTGGAATCTTGAACACTGCACAGGTAGATTTCAAGCATGGAATAAAATCTCTTGTTTATTGGTGATAAAATTAATAAAAGCTTAGCAAATTGCAATAAATAAAACAAAATTGCGCTAATAAAATAGAAAATAATGAATGTAAAGAAGGAAGTTAATTCAACTATGCAGGGTAGAAGACTTCCTCAAATTTGGGATCTCTTTTGCATTGAAGTTATAAATCTAAAGAAGGAAGTTAATTCTGATGGTGACTTCCTCAAATATGGCACAGCAAGCCAGATCTTTACATAAGGTGAAAGTCTCACGTAATCCTTTCACGGTCAAGGAAAAAAAACGACTGCACGATTACGATTTCAAGAGCGGAATTAATAAACATCGCAGAAGAAAGATGACTGCATAATGATCCCAGAAGATAAAATAACTTCCCTTAGCAGTTCCTCGACTCTTATCCCCAAAGAAAGGCTAATCCCGCTATTCATCGACTCGGCGAGTGGATTAACCAATCAATTTAAATTTCAATAAGAGCCACTAAGCCAGACTTAACTTTGAAATAAGATTAAAAAAAAAAAAAATAAAGAAAGACTCTCCATATTGCCAAGAAACGATAAATCTCTGAAAAGTGATGCTAGCGAATTCGGTATGGGCGTGTCAATGCCATAAAGTTTAAAATACGATATCCCGGTGGTGGACGCGTTAATTGCTACGTGGACGGTTTGGATGAAAGGAGGTTTGATAAATTGCGTTGTTAAGGTGCATTCGTTGTTCGGGTTGCGCAGAAACTAAGAAAAAATAAAATAATAAAAACAGAGGGAGTGCGAGTTGCTCAGCTGTCCTGCCCTGATCATTTGGGGCTGATAATAAATCGCTGGCCACAACTCAAGGCGATAATAGCGACCTGGTGGCTGGATGCAAAAGGGTGGTGAACCTCAGCTAACCTAACGTATCTCTAAAAAGTTGGTAGGCGTGTCCCGATACCTTGCATGCTTGCCATCCCTAATTCGGGGAAGAACCCGCTGCACTTTCGCGTAATTGTTGAGAGTCGACGCACCGTGAAAATAAATATGGCCGCCGCCGACCATAAATATGGTTCAAGCTTCGGGGAACCCTGCGAAGCTAACAGTAAGTTATGTTACGACCAGAAGAGCGTCAACAAACATCGGCCCGCATGCTCTTCTAAATCTTGGAACTGGTCTTAGAAAGGGACTATTAATTACGAGTGGAAGGGTAAAATTCCTGCTAAAAGTCGGCTGACATTAGAATCCGAGAGGATTTAAAATCATATATTTTATTAGAGATACTAGCAAATTACAGATATCGAAACATCGATTCAAGTACCATCTGCAGTATCATGTGAATTTTTCCTCAAGGTCATCATAAAGATAATCTCGGCCAGTTGAGCCTCGCGCAGTTGTTCGCTCCTTCTACGTTCAAGGTCGAGCGGTGTAAGTTGTAAGGATGAAAAAGGAAGGAAAATAAGGATCCAGTTCTGAAAAAAAACTCCAGATACTGGCCGTCCATAAGCGATGTTTAGGGGCGGGTTAATGGCAAACGACATCCGTGATCGGTTGGCTTGCTAGGGTCGTATCGTTTCGAGTCCCTTTATACCTTTATAGTTTTATACCCTTTTCCTGGCCTAATGTAAACTGGATTTTATAGCAGAAATTACTATCCTCTCGGTGGTGGGGCACTACTCTTTCCCAGGTTTATAAGAGGCGAGTGAATATATGTACATGTATGAGATTACCCGTTGGGCCTTGCCTAGTTTGCTTACTGATGCTCCGACCAATTTGCTTACGCAACTTGCAAGTCACGCCTTCGCCGGGAATCATTATTGGTTTCTAATGGACTAGTAGCGGGATCTTCGAATCGCAAGAAACTGTTAAGTGCACTTGAAAAGCAGAGATTGAATATTCCGCTCCTTTGGGAATCATTCTCGCAGCATATTAGAGTATAAATCTGATGGTCAAGTATCATCGTTCACCAAGCCTAAGTCAATGCAAAAATATTTGTAATCACACGACAATTCAGCGTCTATGAATCTTCGCACTGGCTGCATCAGGAGTCGATTAATCTCATAGTTTAAGATTGAGATTCACAAATGGCAGAATAAATTCAGCGATAATCCAAGATCGAGTGGTCCAGCGATTGATTGGGATTTCCGTGGGGTTTAATTGAAGCGTCTCGCGTTTCAGGCAAAGCGTTTCGCGCCAGGGCGTTTAATATCGTCAAGGGTATTGATGGGGCTTCGCTTAATCTCGTTCCATTCTGGGTCCATGAATAAAGAGCGCTCGTTCATCACACGGAGATTATGATAGAAGCAACTTTGAATGAAGACATTACACTCACGATAGTTCGAAGATACGCCTCTATGCCGTTGCGGTTGAGTCTTGTAAGATACATCCTGTTGCGCCTTGGCTGTAAGCAGATTTCCAAGCAATGGATTTACATTCCAAAAAGTTGACTAAGGGCCTCTTATTATTCATTATGGTAGCCAATTTATAATTTCAAATATCTTCTTATTGTTAGTTCGAGTCGCAGTTGCAGCTCCGAGTTAAACTTGCTTTATTCATCCCTTGGATAAAATGACAATGTACTTACTAACCCGTCTTTTATGCAAACGGCTTTTGTGTTGATTTTTAGAGGATGGGAATTTCCTTTTAATTAAAGCTGTAGAAACGGTATAATAATGAAATAAGAACATTATCAATCATTAAAAAAATGGATTACATGTTAGAAATAAAAGGCGTAAAGTCTATCTATAGCAGGAAGTGAGATAAAATCCGCAAGCAGGAGCAGGAAACGATTTCCTTATATTCGAAGCAAACAGCACTGTGATTACGAATTTTTATTAACTGCATTACACTTGTTTATTATCACTGAAAAAGGTGATTTTTTCACACCAATCAGATTCAATAGATCCTTCCGTCTAGTTTTCACGCTCCGTTCACACGTGCGAAGTTCTCCCTCACTTCTGCAGTTTTTACTCACTTTCTCTTGTCTAATGAATCGGAATAGTAAATTTTATTGTATTACCGAGCGAGCATTACCTCATCAAACACCTCACCAGATGAAGATTAAATTTGACATAGAAATGCTGTTTTATCACTGTCAATCGTTGAATAGAATGACAGGCATTTAATTGATGCGAATGATCAGAAATATCTGTCGATCAGAAACCTTGTGAGAAACAACTTTTTCGATTGCGATTCGATTAAGGGAAGATGGTCTCAAAGGGAAAAGTGTTGCTCTATCTCTAAAAAGAAAGTAGAAAAAAGCAGGAGCTAGTTTCTTATTATCTTATTGTAGATCCTGTCACTTAAGGCTATAAAGGATTTTTTTTACATCAAAGAGGCTACAAAAGAAGAAAGAAGAAGAGTGACAGTTTTTATAGAAGATTCTTTTGTCAGCTGACCCGCATTTTAGGATAAGTATCTTTTCGGGAAGCGAGTGGAAATAATTCGATACTATTCTTTTTGTTGTGTTCTTTTACCTCTTTGTTCTATAGGAAAACTTTTAAAGTTTAAATATATTTTGAAAAATATTTCATAAACGGGATTGTGTTTATTGAGGTTGATACATGACACTGAAAATATTACTGTTATTATTATTCGGGTAAAAAAAACTTCTTTCGCTATTCTTTTGTAATCCTTGATCCGTCTCTATTGATTCCGTTACAGATTCGTGGAACGCTGGAATGCTGCCTTGGAGAGAACCTTTTGTCATCTTCAGGTGTGCTGCTGAACCGGTGGTGTAGAATTTCGTAAGTAGATCAAATATCTCAATATCAAAAGATAAATTATAAAAGAAATGACACACGTCCAACTGTGAATTTCATTCTCGTATTTTTTTATTTATTGAAATCAGAGCCTTTACAAGTTTGAAACTGACGAAGTGAAAAGCTCATGTATGATTAGTTGTTTCAGAAGACCGGACCGAAGGACCACAAAAATATTTTAAATTCGCTAATCCATAATATGTTTTGAAAACAATTCGAAACCATCAGCTCAGACAAAAAAAGGTTGAGAGCGTTCTGTTTGGATAACAAATAATTTGAATAAGACAAGCCGACTTGAAAGGTATCTCAATCTCGAGTGCTGTGATGACTGTATCCTACAAAACTAGACGAAGATGAGAGATACCATTGAGAGTCACTCCCTCATTGAGATACTATATTACTATACTAGTTGCGTTGGTCGATATAGCATGCCTGCATAAGGATTCAGTAGCTCCACTTTTTATCATCATATCTGCTCACCGTAAGTGGGTAATCGCTCACGTGCGGGTGGTACCTGATCCTGTGTTTGGTTTTGTAGCGAAATAGGTACATGAGTAGATCGATGTTATCTCTCCCCTGCATAGCAAACATAACCCAGATCCGGAGAAGGGAAAGTAATCTGCGTTTTGTTTAGAGCTTAGATAAATATGAGCTGCTTGAAGTTCATAAAACTTCATCTTTTTATTCCTTTTATACATTCCTTAGTTCAGTGAAGTACAAAGAGTTTCACATTAAACCAAAAAACTTTCGTGATAAAAAATTAGGACAATTATCATTGTAAATGAATCACTTCGAGAGTATTTATACATGCTCGTTTAACTTCGAGCGATATATTTATCGTAAGCAACTTTAATGGGGTAGCGCATAAATGCCAGGCGTATTTAAACGTATAATAAAGTCAGACGACAAAGTTATAAATACTAATGAGTATTATTTCTCGGAATATTTCTTTGAAAATTAATTCGATACGGAACGAGCCTCTGCAAAAGATTTCTCAGCAATCATAACAAGTTGCTGCTTATTAATAGATGATTGCTGTTCGCTAAATGATTTACAATTCTGTTTGTTTGACTGTAAAAGAGTTAGAAGACAATTTCAACAACACAGAGGATATCTTTCATTCGAAACTAATTCCGATTTGTTGATGAAGTTATATAAATGTTGTGATAGAGTTGCAAACAGTTTGATAGAGTTACGAATTTCCCCTTGACGGGGAATTGAATGAATATCGAGATACCGATCTCTCCCTCGAGCCTTTGATAATGAAAAACATGAGGCGATTCTTGGTGGATTGGGGGTGTGAGGTGTGGGGATTTGCATTTTAATTTGCATATTAAAACATGCCCCGTCGATCGGTGGACCGGGTTGCGAAATATGATAGTCCGACTACATACGCGGCCGTCACATTAAGGCTGTAAAGGTGAGTTACACGACCGCAAGGCAACCCGACGGCCATGAAATCGTTCACGCATGCCGATCTTGAAATATGCACCCGTGGACCAAGATTACCAACCACGATAGATAACGTTGTCTGGATCATCCAAAACCTCCATTTATCGTGCCCAAGTCTCAACCAATATTTGCACAGACAAAAAACGCGACAAAAAACAACTTACTGAAATGTTCTTTTAGGTGGAAATTGAAGAGGATCTGTTTAAGGACTAAAGAGATAATTAGCATGAGAATAGGAATCAAAATAGATCGATCTTCACGGCCTTTTCGTATTCGCACGATAGTACTCAAGTGTCCCACGGTTCTAGGCGGAACCGGAAGTGCAAGATTCTTTTCCGTTTTCCTTCAATTCCGCAAAGGGTGAGGCGAAAGACGAAAGACGAACATGGAACGCCAGACGAGGATAATCACATAGACATGCGTTCATAGAGCGAAATGTGCAAGTGAAGACGGGATATGGCGAACCGTCGAAGAAAACACCTCGCTTCCCCATAGTTCTCCGTTATTATCGCTGTTTAAGCCGTTAATATTAATGGACGTAAGCGCGTACGGCACCGAGTCGAGCCTCGCCCGCCTCATCGCAGTAATTGAATAAACGCAGCTGTTCCTACGACGAGCTCATAAAATAATAATACCACGCAGAGCAACATACAATCTCTTTTCAAATTTTTAAAATTGACCTACCGATTCTGATGAATATACATTGGTGCAACTGACAAAAAAGGGTAGACCTGTTTTAAGAACGAAGAGATACCCGGAACCCAAGAAAAAATTCTATTCTGCATTATAATCAATCTTCCAGAACTAATTTATTATTTTCTGATGGATGGAGGCGGATTTTGGAATTGGGATTCACTGTAGTCGAGACAGTGAGCTGGATTAAATTCTAGGCCTTTGATGACGGTCATCCTCGCCTTCCTCTCACTCTTTCTTTTTTCGTCTGGTGAAATAATGCGAATTACGACATCCCAGTCCTGCGAACGTGTTATTCGAATAATACCTTCGCTGCTTCTGACTGAAAATCGGTTATCTGATTGGAATGGTAAATTACAGGTAGAAACTGGCAACCTTCTCTAGGTTTTCACTTACAGAAGTGCTTGCGTGCATTCTCAGATTGATGGAGATATTACGCCATTGATAAATTTCTTTGGATAGACTTATCTTAAGGTCCTAGAAGATTTGGAAAAAAGGTGGGAAGGATTCGTTTTTTAATTGAAAACATAAGATATGATACAATTCAATGTTTATTTCAATTTTTCATACACGTTATTTATTGATATGTACAAAGGAAAATACAACAGGTGACAACCTCTCAACAAACCACAGTCCACATTCCTCGATTTTCTATTATTACTTTTTGCTAAGTTCAACTTTCCTGAAATTAAATTTCAAAATTGTGAAACATGAAAAGTACTAAGTGAAAAAGAAGAAGTGATGCCTCTCTGATCTTACAAGACACTCTCCGTGTTTCTAGAAGGCGTGCGCTCTCTCTTTGAATTTTTTCCTCGCGCCCAATGCAAGCATCCACCTATACTTTATCCCACGAAGTTGTATTTTCCAGGAATCGTTTGGAAAGATCCCAAGTAAGACCGAAGTGTAATCACACGTTTAGCGTCAATCGTAAACGTCACGCAATGTGCCAACTGGCACGCAGGAAGAGGATCACAAAACTCGAAACCCTTTGAAGCACGACACGTTAAATGATTAATCGTCACAAAGTGCCGTCCATTGGAAGCCTGCTCGATCATTTTCCTGTTTCCGTGATGACCTTGACCTTTGGCCAAAGGACGTATTGATTTCTTCCTTCCACTGATTCGCTTCCTGCATACCATGGAGATTTTCTCCAACCACAACTGCAGCACGCAGAAAAGGAAGATGAATGATTTTTTTCCTTAGAGAGATCAGATTGCTCCGATGATTAGAGGAGGAAATTAGCTTCTCTGAGCTGCTACTCCTGATACTTCACTATTGAAGCATCAATCCCAGATCACTTTAGAAAAATTCTTTCCATTAAACTAGATTTGATCTTGATTTCAAAAGACGGTATTGTAAATACCCTCTTCATCATCGAAGCTTCCAGAAAGGTCAGAGATTTCAGAGTGCGAGGCGAGTTTCACGTAACCCCGATCCTTTTCCCTGGTGCCACTCCCTCCTGGAGGCGGAGGCTTCTCTTGCGGGATTTTCAAGTAGCGACCATCCTCCGTGGGTTCGCAAATCTCGGCATAAATCTCCTCTGGTTTTGTTGGCGGGGTCGGAGGCAGAGGAGTGAGACTATCTCTGACCTTGGAGTAAGGCGGGTCGAGATCGGAAGATTGGGTCTGCATTTCAAGGACGCTCGTGGACACTGACCTCTGGACTTGATGCCTCGAGGAAGCACCCACTGGCACCAAAGAGTTCGCTTCCGATTCCAAACTCGCATATCTCTCTGGAGATCTCATACCGATTTCTGGCCGAACTGCGAAAGTGAAGGAGGCAGACTTCTTGGCGGGGTTTCGACTTCTTCCTCCGTGCGTTATTCTCGTGATCTTCTCAAGGAATCCCGTACTGGAATTGTTACTGGCACTGCGGCTGTTACTTCTATCTCGAATTGTTGTCTTCTTTATGTGTTCCAAACTTTCCCTCAGACTTTGGAGAAGCGGCTTCGTTTCGGGTTTAGACTTAATCTCCTTCAGGTGGAGTTCTTTCAGCTGTGGTCCACCCGTATTTGCTTGAGGAGTCGCGACTCGAGGTTCTGTGGCTCTTTGATCTAGTGCTCTTCTGTAAATTAAGAATGGTTTTTGGGTTTTCGGTAATGGAGAAGTCAAGATAAAATAGGGATAACTAAAGGAGCAAGTTGGTTTATTTACCTGCATGCTGAGAGTAATCTCTGCATCTTCGGAGAAGACAAGAGTCTAGCTTCCGAGGGACATCCTAACCGAGCTCTTTTGACCCGAGGCGCTGTTGGTCCTGTTGCAACCAGTTCAAGAAGTTCGGGAATGGTGGAGTTCGGGATGGGCCTCTCGGGGACTAAGGGCACGGCACAACCCAAGACTATAGGACCTCTAGTTGCAGTTTCCAGCTGCATTAAACCGCTATAGTCACGGGGAAGAGGTACCGGAAGTGGACCTGCCACAAGACGAACCTGGAATCAGATTTAAAAGATTTAAGCCTACTTTAGATCGAGGCCAATTGTGATGACGTAATCTCCTTGTGAATAAGAAGAGAATTAGAATTATACCCTGAGAGGAAGATCCCTCTTGGCGAGTTGATGAACCCTGTAAAGGACGGCATCGCTTCCCGTGTCGAGACTTCCGCTTTGGCAGGTGGCGTAAAATTCCCCCCGTGATGTCAGGGGTGCGAAGAGCTCGTGCCCATGGGAATCCAGACACTGGGCGTACTGATCTCTTTCCGACGACCTTGAACTCTTGCCTTCCTGCATGCCAGCGGTGACGCCGGAAATCCCTGAGGTTGTTGGGGCCCGTCGCGTGTCTTGGAACACGGCAGTGAGGCGTAGGACTTCACCGGCCCTGACCGTCGTCTTCGTGTAATGAGCTCTCAGATTACCGTTTTCTGCGACAAAATGACAACAGTGCCTTTCTTAATCGTTTTCGACAAACGGGTTTCGAGATATTTCGTCTCCGCCATGCCCCTTGATTCGAATAATAATTCAATGATTTATGTACGTTGACCTATCGCTTTGCTTAGATCTGACTTCAAATTATACTTGCAATCCTCTGTCTCAAAGATTTAGAAAATTATTCTATAGAAAAATTTCTGTTACGAACCTCATGTGCATTGAATAGCATACTCTGAAAGTGATTGCACATGAAATTACGAAGCACTTTCGCGCAAGTAATTTGCAATGGAAATACTTTGTATATGATCTGAGATTCGAGCTTGGGGGCTCGTGGATTTCCATTAGCATTGGATTTTTGTGTCGTTTGGAGAAAAATCGCGTCTTGATGGATTGTAATTTTAACTCTTCATTTCATTCGATCCGGTCGATCCTGTCATTATGGTAACATAATATTTTCAAATTATACCGACGCGTCTTCGAAACGAGACTACGTCAAAAGGTAATCACGAGTTTACGTTCAAGGGACGCGGATCCGATGATCGGTTTAAAGGCCCAAAGAAGATGATAACCCCTATCCACGCCTATTGAAAAGCCGGACGAGCGTAATAGTTATGGTGTGTAATGGGCATAAGGCCGTATCGTAAGAACTCTACGGCTTTCACCCGGCCGCGTGCCTATTACGTTACGTTCCTCGCCCACGTTAAATCGCACGAGCCACGGCGACAAAAGAGCGATGGGCAGTTCTGGGCTACGACAGACACATTGACATCCGAGTCATGGCCAGTCGCTGCACCCAGGAACATTTTATGCCCCACCTCATGCCTCCAGAGATGTGTACTCGTTCAGAAAGATCTTTACCATATATCACTCCGGAGAAGAATTCCATTTCCGATTCAAAATAGGATAAGAAATTAGTAAACCAAATTTAGGTATTTCTTCACTTTTGCGGTGCCCATTTCGCGTTTACCGACCCGTTTACGAGGTCATGGTACGACAAATCTGACCGAGAATGCTGCGGTCGTAAACGCTTTATAAAATATTCGACCCGACCCGGGACCCTGAAGTTAGCCGCAACTATTTGCGTTAAAGCCGCTTTTTTGCGTAAATCTTATGGTGTAGGTTTGCGGTTTACGCGAGGACGAATGTCGCCGGACGCCCCGCCTTGAAGGTCGAAAAAATACGAATTTATAATCGACGCATCTCGTGGGAAAGGTAAATGTCGACACCTGGAGGGACGAAACTGCGTTAATTAACTTCTTGCGAGTTCAGGGCTTTCACACTCAGAGCCGTTTCGCAAAGAAATTTCCAAGGATCTGCTAACCTATTGAAGAAGGAGATAAAAATGTTGAGTGATGATGGAATGCATAATTACCTACCCATTTTAGAATGCGTTAACGTGTAGGCTCGAAGGGGCTTGGTGAGCAGAAAAGCAGGGACGCCAGCCTTGACAAGTGCACCAACTCTTCGGTAGACCCTTGCATTTCCGGTACCGCTGTTGTTCGATACGACGGAGAACCAACCTGTAACAGAAAGAAAACGTCCTGATTCTGAGTTCACGGTGACAAGCCGTTAGTGCTAGCACGCGATACAACATTTCAAGACACGCGTTGAGCATTTACTTGAATGCGAGGGTTTTCGCTTTCTCGGGGAAGCGCGGCAAGTCGTATGTATGTCGGAACAAGCGCAATGTCATTCGTCTCCTTCGCCAATCGCACCGCGATCTTGGAAGAACGCGACAAATGGTACCGTTACCGAGTGCTGTGGAACGTGTTCCGGTTATTTAATAGGATGAGACTCCAAGAAATGGAAATCTTACTGTTTAGTACATCTTATAGATGATAGTAAGTACAGTAATGCTCAACTTCTCTTCCTCTGTTTTGCATTTTAAACTAAACGACCCAACCCTGGTTTCCATTAGAATCTTATGAAAACCAGGGTTGGGTCGTTGCTATGTCATTAATGACTGCGCAGTAGACTTCTGTGGTTCTTAAGGATGCGCAGGAGAATTATATACCATTTAAATCTGCTCACTAGATTTCTACGGTTCTTAAATATGTACTACTTAACCCTGTGAAGAATTAATTGTTGGAGAATTCATTATATCGACTCTATATGGCATCTACTTCTTTAATGGGCTTTTGTTTCCGTGGCCGATTGCTAGACACAGTGGAGATAGAGACAATTAATTGAAAATTAATTTACTATCTGTGAATTTGTCTGAACAGAAGGTCTTGTTTTCCTTAAAAAAAATCCCCTCGTGACCTCTCGCAGAGCACTTAATCAGCAAAAAATTCTTCCCTTTAGAACGGAAACGAAACAACTCTGGAGCCAATTATATCAGGAGCCGATTAGCGGCTACTGTAATCGCGACCTTATCGACCGAGCACGTAATAAAGAGTGGGTATTCGGCAACCGTGTTTCCACTATCAGCGACAATTATCTTGGACCAATAACTGCTAGGTGTAGACTTGCTGCGCCAGATCCAGTACGTATCTCCTTTTATGTACTAGACTCTGCCCTTCCCTCGATATCGCGTTACATACCTTATAAGTAAAATGTCTTAATTAAAATCGCGGAAGCCCTTGCAGCGGTGAGCTTAGTGATTCTAAAGGCAGATGTATCAAGTCCACGGACATCTAAACTTTCGAGTCTCTTTATGGTCACTTTACTCAATTCAAAGTAATATTATTCTCTTGTAGAATAAGAGTTTCTTTTGAAATATGAGATTGAAACATTAAATTAAGTATATTCTTGAATCTTTATTGCTCATACTTTATTGTTGAATGACCTGGCTATGAAGGCGGATTTGTGTGAAACCCTTAGGGCTTTTAGTACGAGATTACATTGTATTGCCCGTACACCCGCAGTTTCTCAATAAATTTCCCATCCCCCAATAAAAGTATCATCGGTACCGCGACTCGTACCTCGTTGTAAATCAATCCAAGATGGCGGAGATATCGCGTATGCCGCGGGAGAGCCGCTTGCTAATCGGTCCTTAGAGTTATACGCCTCCCCTTGTAAATAGTGACGTCGAGAAACGAATGTTTACATTCGACTGTAAATTATCCGTCAAATACCCACGATGCGTACGAACTTTGTGCAGCGGATCGACGATAAATTATTAATTTAAGTTATTGCCGCGACCCACGATCGGGACGTTTTCGCGATCGGTAACGTACTAAGGCGCCCAGCGCCCACGGATAGGCGGGTCATTCCTATCAATTCGAATGCAACAAAGACCGAGCTGTCGTCGCCTTTTAGAGTTACTCTATTTCCAACTCTATTTTCACCGCCATTCTTCACTGTATCCTTATCATTTGCGGCATTCTAAAAATAACAATAGATTCGCCAAGTATCCCACCGCTGCTACCATTTATTTCTGATGAATGGGTATATGATTTGAATGCGAAGTTAGCATCGATTGGAGATTACTGGTAAGAGATTTGTGACCGCAATAGTGAGACAAAAGTCGGTAATTTCATGTTAATGGGGAAACAGTACCGATAACTGTAAGTGGGCAAATTCCGTCGGACTAGTGCATTAATGTATATCAAATGGTAGCATACAAGGGCTCCTTATCGTGATTATGTCCCGGTTCCGATCCCGATCCCAGCACGGCTGGTACCTTCGTGGTTGAGTAACGGGTCGGACCGACCCATGAAGTGTCTAGGGAATCTCACGACTCGACCATTCCCCATAAATAACTACGTAACTCGGATGGCCTTTTTACCTTCCACTCTTTTTTAATCGCTGCACCAGTTTTCCTTTCTCGGCTCACCACCCCTCGCCCGCTGGACTGTAATTAAATGTAGAAACTATCGGCCTCAAAGTGCTGCTTCAATTACGAATCGGCAGTGAAGGAGATATCGCCAACATCATAAATTACCCCATGGGAAACTTGCATTTCAACTATTTTAATGATCCCCGCTTGCTCATCCCGATCTATATTAAAACCTGTTTGTTTAAAATAGACTTTAATCTAAAAAATGGAATGTGTTTATTGATAAGATACAAATTTAGCGTTCAGAATACACGTACTAAAGCTTCATTCATTTGATATATTACTAGATACATTAAGCGGTATTTAAAGCTGCGCAGTAGATCTTCGTGGGACTTAGGGCTGCGCAGTAGATGTTTAGAGACCTTATGACTGCGCAGTTGATGTTCAGGGTACTTATGACTGCGCACTGGAGTTTTATAGTGTTTACAGCTGCGCAATAAGGTCTGATGGCATTTACCAGGGGTGTTAGTTGAAGTTTGCCGGTTTTTTCAATAAAGAAAACACTTAATTCTCAAGGGAATCTCAAAAA
>JAUESH010000006.1:2282762-2295293 GCA_032275165.1 Synergus magnus | reverse complement strand
TTTTGAAGGTTATTGTCCATAGAAAAATATGACATAGATGCCAAATCATAGAAATGTATACATATCTCTAGCGACATCTATGAGTAAAACCGGCAAATTTCAACTAACACCCCTGGTATAGCACGTATTATATGAGGTACGAGGATTTACACTGCTTATGTAAGATAAGGGGATATAATTTAAGAATTCATTAATCGATCTTCCCGATCTTGGTGAGCCCTCGGAATTTAGGATCTCGAGCTATTGAGAAACCAGCTCATAATTATTAGCACGATTGTCGATCGACGTGCGACAAGCCCGCTACGCCCTATTAAATAATTCCAAGATCACTGTTTCAGTGATCTACGACAGCGAATATCTTTCACGGCATGATTTCACATTCGGTGATCGAACTTTAGTCTATTTTAGACTCTTGCAAAACACCTTCGCTCTCAATCATTCTCTCTCAATAATTCTCTCTTAATAATTTTCTCTCTCAGTAATTCTGATTTGTAGCTTTTATAAACGATTTTGAAAGTATTTTCAGAAATACTGTTAGCGACAAGGAATGGAAGCTCACTTACGGTGGATCATAAAAAATACATTGGACGATAAATCAGAAAATTCGGCAACGTGAAACCATAAGAGGTCAAGTCAATCAGAATTTATAATACATTTGCGGAAGTAACGAGACATCGGTCGAAACTTTACGCTCGTCTCTCTTTATGGGATGCCAAGCCCAAAAATTCAGATCATAAATCCAATATAATGATCATGTTGCGTTATGTAACAAATCGAACGACTAGATCTTTTGAGGGCAGTAATCTGAAAAGTCATTACCTGCCTACTTGCTAGCCTAGATTTAGACTCTGTTTCTCTTTGCGACCGTAACTCGATTATAAAAAAAAGTTTGGAAAAGAATGAAAGAAGCAGAGGTGAAAAAGAATAGTTGGTCCGGAGGTGTTGACGCAACAGGTAGACATTATTGAAACATCTCACTGGACAGTTACCTGTCATATCGGAAATAATTCACCGAAGTTTCGAATTATCTCGATCGATCTACTATTTTTCATTCTTGTCTCAGCTGACAATATTAATAGCCTTATGTAACAAAATTATTTCATTTTTTTTTAATGATGTAAATGTACTTTTTTTAGCATGGAGAAAATATTTGAATGTTCTTTCAAGAAGCAACTCTTAAGTATTAACCGTTATAAATTTCATCAAACTTTGATGAGCATTTATCATAAATAGAAATTAGGAAACAGGCGGCAGTATGAATTCGATATTATTCCTGGAGTGAAGTCCGTTTTTGGATTGATTTATTACCGGGAATTGAATATAAGTTCCGTTGGGTGATGAAAGGATTAAGGTTTATCATTGAATTTGAGGGCCGAATGATGAATGAAGAGCTAATTGGCGGACTACGAAAATCTTAAATCTCTGATTGATGGAGCTGGGTCACTCACTTTTATTGAGTTACGCAATGAAAATATTTGGCTTTTAAAAAAATTATCCAGCCTTATTTGCAGGGTCACTCTTATTTATGTTTATTTTACTTTTAATTGCGAAATTAAGAGATTCTCTCTCTCGATAAAAAGACACGCTTCATCGCCGAATATTTTAAACCAGATGAAGCGCAAATCACTTTCATTATTATCTGAGGTCAGCCTGGAAGTAAAAGTGAATACCTTTTTTTAATTCATCTTACTTTCATGTTCCAGATTCAGTCACCCAATTTCAGTAACTTCTCATCCCTGACAATTTTCTAACTGTTGTAAAGAATTTTAAAAGCAAATATATAAATCATTTGTAAAATAAATTTAAACAAGCCGAAAGTTCAAACGCCTCTCACGAATTTTTCACTTTCGAGCCCAACTTCGTTTCTCTCAGACCAATTTTCGTCTTCCAGATGATTTGCATCACGCAAATTTGACCCAAGCCTTTTCCTCGAGCAATATTTGACAGACATGATGAGATATAAACGCTACGTGTCAACATGGCGGATCACTCACCAATCCCTGACCACTACATATCCTTCAATTGCATAAGTTGCGTTCCATGCATCTTTCATCTCTCTCTTACCTTCATATTAAGCCCTTTCTTGTTTTTATATTTGTTTTCATATTTAATTTTTTTTCCTCTGCCTCCTTCCTGTTACTGTGCTCCTACCCTAGAATCGTGTTCTTCGTGCAAGTTCTGCACACGCTTATGGCACTATCAATTTCACATGTAAATTCTTGGCAAAAAGTGGGGATCACTATAAATAATGATTATCGGCAAATTGCATGGCGGCTCTCGAATTCTTCAGAGTCTTCCCCCCACTATATTTTCTTCGCTCTACGTGCACTTCTTCTGCAGATACCCCTTCCAATTTGCCATTTCATTTTGCGAGCGTACGCAAGGCAGAGTGCAGGTGAAGTCGTTACTTGCACGCATTGCCGTGTTTTGCGCGACGAGGTATGGCAACAATCTCGAGGAAAATTGATGCGAGAAAAAAGAGATGTCTTAGGTTAAAAACTACCTTTCCCTTGGCGTTGAAAAATATTTTTTTTATATTATAAAAGCGATAAAAAAAGGTGAAAGAATACAATAAATTGCAATGCAGTGCACAGCAGCAAAAAAGAGTAAATGAAAATACAACATCAGAATTATTCATGACTGTAGGCGTCGTCAGGATTTTTAAAGAGGGCAAGATAATCTTCATGAAGGCTGTTCATAAATTACGATTCTGCTTAAGTAGAAAGAGTGATAACTCTGTACAGAAAGAAATGTGCAATCTTTGAAAGTATCGACTTCACGCTGAAAAAGTGCACGCTGTTCGTAAAAGTGTACATTTGAAGAAGCAAGTCAAGCTTGAAACGAGTTGAACTTTCGATTTCGAGCCTCCCGCGCGTTTTCAAGATTTATGCAAATCCGGAGGCGCGAGAATCTTGCTTTTGCAGTTGGTTGAAATACGAACAACGTATTTCTAGCAGTAAATCAACGGGTTATGCATAGAGAGGGGCTTTCGACTTCCGCACCCCAACATATACACCTTCAGCATTTCAGCGTTGATTTTCACCCACGATTCAGGCCAAGATCACTTTTCATATTTTATTAAGTCGTGCTTAAGTCGATTTTATCCTTCCTCTCGTGATACATTACTGCTGAATAAAGAACAACATTTTTGTATAGTGCCATTGGATAGGAAATTTTATAAACTTTCCAACGTTTTTTTTTTTTAATTTCTAGCTTTATTTTTCGAGGAGATATCTAACTTTAAAGAAAGGAGTGTTTTGAATAATTTTAGGCCGTCAGCCGTTAAATTTTAAATTTGACCGTTAACCTTATAATACATATTACTGCGCAGTAAAGTTCTATATCACATATGGATGCGCAGTAAAGTTATATAACACATATACCTGCGCAGTAAAGTTATATGTCATACATGGCTGCGCAGTAAAGTTATATAACACATATAGCTGCGCAGTAGAGTTATGTGGCACTTAAGGCTGCGCAGTAGTTTTATAAACTATATGACCGCTCTATGGGTCTACTTACCTACATACAAAAAACTCCAATTGGAATTTTAAGCAATAAAACAACCTGGTGTAAAGATCAATGAAGTAATAATTTAACAAGCCCTTAAGTAAAGTAATGTTCCTGTTAAAACGCGAATTTACCTACCTTTGAAAATTCCGAAGCTCATGAAAACGTCAGGAGAGATTTGCGGTTAGTTTGCTATTAAAATGTGGCTTGCTCCATTAGGAGTCCTAAATTAAGAGACGCTTCATCGGCAATTTCGTCGATAAAGATTATAGATGAGCCTGAGTTGCAAAAAGAGTAGGAAATATATAATAATGCGCTTGATAATTTATGGATATAATGGTCGCGGTTATTTCTGGAGTATCGGTACGGAACGACTTGAAAAGATGTGGTGGTTTCCAAGAAGTCCATGGTGGACGCAAGTCTTAACCGCGCTTGCATCGAAGTATCTCGACTGCCGCTATAAAGATAGGCTTTTTCCGAGCAGCTCGAGGTCTGAGCGCATAAAGTCAGCCCGAGCGCACCTGATAGACAACTCCCTGGGTATGTGCAGTGATAGTACTCGGTATGCGAGAAACGAGTTGACGCGAGGGGCCCCTCCGAGGCCGCTCGAGAATAAAAAGCTCGTAATCACGACGAAGATCCACTATCGTTTACGACCGGCCGACAAATCGTTCCAGGCCTTCGGCCATCTTGACAAAATCGACCAAGTGTGTGATTGACGACCTTGCATTTAATATTTCAATTCTTGCTATAGTTCATGTTACATGCGGAGAATTAATATCGCCTATAAAGAACGTGTCCAACGAATCCTATTTATAATCGATTAGTCTCACCATTTCAAGGTTGAACCTAAGTCGTCAAACCTAATCACAACTAAAGCAAAAAGTTAAAGCACCTTCGACAATATCTAGATCGCAAAATTGATCTTAAAAACCCAATTACCTTGGAAGCCTTCGTTTACCCAATTCGTTGAAGCGTAAACAGTAGGTAAATATCAGATCCCAAGATTCGCAATAAACACAGCACGCAGCGATTACGAAATTTTACTTATTAGGAATGGAGTGACGCGTTAATGTTCTTTTAACATCAATACATATGAATTAATGTAGAAGGCAATTAAAAAACAACGCTCACTCAACTGCTCTCAGTAAGCACCAGGTATTGCTTGCTCAGCTAATTGCACGAGCACCCGTGCAAGTGGCATCTATATAATTAACGCGACCCTGATCGTTATACAGGAACGAATGGTAGCTGATGATGAAATCAGAGGCAAACATCGATTTCTTTGTCGTCGCCTTCTCAGTTCCATATCTTAGTTAACTGCAGTCATCTTAATTGAAATCTGCAACCTTGTTAATGTTTTACGAATGGTCTGCGTATAAATCTTCTCCAAAGTAATTCATGTCCCGGAAAGAGGCTCTTAGACTGGAGAATTAATTTTACAAGTGGCTATCCTTGCTAGTGATTTTTGCAAAGTTTGCACTATTGCACTGCAGTTTCAGGAAGGTCAGGACTAACGATCGTTGCTGCACGGTGTCGTGGTGCGATGTCCAGTCGGGGCACGTTCATGGGAACGATGCTTAATGGTTTCCAGACCAGGTGATCGAGCGCCGTCACGTACGAGGTGAATATATGCCAGGACGAGTCCTCCCATTGGTCGATGATCAAAGAAGCAGGTGTCCTTCCCTATGTGAGCGGATTCCCTTGCATTCACTCTAGGTCAAGTCCGAGGTATCCACCAAGTTCTACGGTTCAAATCGTGGTCCAGATATCTCTCCATCGGCTCCAAACAGTCTCTCGAGCGTGACTCCTCCTCCAACAGGTTAAGGTTAGCGTGTTACACTCCCTCGAATATATATTCACTCCTGCTGCTTTAAATTTGAAATTCCGAGGCGATGTTGTTGAGAATTACCGGAAATTCTTCACAAATGAACAAATCACTGCTTTGTTTCTTTATTATCCGCTCGATAAAGAAAGAATGCATTATCGGTTGATTATGGTTAATGAGAGGTTAATAGGAATGTTTTTCATCGGGTTCCCACACATCGTTAAGATAGTCGATGTAATATATGCGCGGTAATGCTGGTAACATCGAGTTTCCTTCAGAGTTCGTTAAAAGAATGATTATGTCGAAGGCAAGAGGTGCGGCTGCGTCTTGTGCAAGACCAAGAAGTCGTTGCAGTTACTTAGACATCTCGTAAGACGCGGGGCGACCCATACCTCGGACACAGTTAATTGAAGAACGCGTTTCACAACCCCAGTTGGGCCACGCCCGGAGATATACTTCTGCTGGACCCTCATCTCCTGCAACATTGATACCAATCGACGAAAACTGATATCCAAACATGACATGCTCAGAACAACATTCTAAGAGAAATGAGCCTGTCACAGCTGACATTTCGTTCCACGAATCCGCCAAGGGAAAAGCACGAGAAATTATCCTTGTAATTCTGCATCCTGAGATGATATTAGTTAGAATTTATCAGGAGATCTTTGCTGTAATTATGCAGGCGACACCCAATGTAGAAATCAGAGTGAATCCCAACAGATCGGCAGGCATTTCCAGATTCCCGTCATTCTCAAGATCTATAGTCGACTGATAACATGCATTCGATTCACTCGGTTTCATGCAAGAAATCTCGATTCCTGAAACTGACTACGAAAAGGCTGGCTTTAACAACCGCGGAATGGTGAAATCGATTAAAGTCAAGTTCCCACAAAAGCTAGTTGCTTTTCGTAATTCGATTAGTAAGCACTCGATCTGCAGTATTAGAGCCTATCGACTGCTAGTTCCGATACCTGGTTCCAGCAATGCACCGGGTCGGAGCTCTATAATCCCGGGATAATTCTCGACATCCCGGGGATCCGATGGGTATTCGCCACAGATGTAAATACCCGGGAGGGTTGCAGGAGCCCCTACGGTATTAAATATACGTTCTCCTGTACGGCTCGACAAATTGCTCGCATGAACTAGAATAATTAGCATCGCGCTGCTCGCAACCTCCATGCCCTACGGAGTTCCTTCTCCTCTTTCTACTTTTCCTTTTTCTTCCTTTTTGTTCTTTTCCTTCCTCGTCTTTTCTTTTTCTTCTTCTTCTTCTCTCCTCTCTTTTCACTATTCCTTTTTCTTCTACCTCTTCTCTACTTTCTCGTGAGTTCATACTCGGAACTCGACGCAGAACGCTGCGCACGCTCTCATGTCCTAGGAACGAGAGGATCCTTCTCTCTCATTGTGCTGCTCGACTGGCTGCGTTTAATCAACCAGGCTGACTCGATGTGCCATCTTGCTAGCTGCTTAAGAATGTAATTTAATATATGCAACCTTACCATGCTCGACGTCATATTTATAGATATTTATTCATAAGCCCTGCGCGCACACTACTCAGACGCCGAAGCAGGTGTGTGTAATGTGAGATAATTGAAATTACCGGACTTCCTCCAGGCACCAGAAATTTACTGCCCTTTAGCATCTATTATTAGATGGATAGCTCCTATCACATTTGTGAGTATTATTTTCCTTTTGTAGTTCATTTTTGTGTTACTTGCATCATCCCTGTCGTGGAAAATATAACAGATAACTACTGCCCAGCCGCAGCTTCTACTTTAAGCTACTGCACAGGTACAAAACGACATAACGAGGTTCCAAATCTCATAAACATCTCTGTGGTCCAGGGAAATAGACAAGCAATTCGGTATCGCATTAACGATGATCTTTGTTTGATCTCAGAATGCACGAACTTCCGAATGAATAATTCATGCGGAAGTTCATGCATACGAGAATTCGCACGAAAACTTAGATAGGTTCACCACGTTCTATAGAAGAGAAGCCATTCTTGAGTACACAATAGCGATTGGACGTCCAACGAATGACAAGCAAGTGCCTTGAGGCCTTGACATTCTTCCCGGAAATTGCGGAACTTCGTGGTGGTCCGCAATGAAATTTCACATGCATGTCACGACCTGGACTGTTCGAAACGCGGTCTGGATATTTCAGAAAAAGTAAATAGTTGAGTAAATGTCCATCCTAGAAAAGTGTGCATTACTTCACAAAGTGGAATTTTTCTGTACTGATGAATATGAATCATTTAGACTGACTTATACAAATTTATGTGTATAAAAACAAGCGACTGAGGATCCGCGCTTAACAGCACTTCGGTGTTGCGATAATGCGTCGTGTTTATGTTAATCCTCAACAGGGATGCTGGTGCATGATCCTGCTACATTCTTGCTTCCATTAAGCGACGATCTGGTCTTTACTTCTTTCTCCTTCGCTTCCCTCTTGCTCTCGTATTTCATTTTTGAAAGTCCGACTATTAAACTACCCACACTCGATCGACCTTCTCTTCTTATAGATTATTCTCATCCTGGAAATTATTCAGTTCACGCCTATTGCTTCCTCAAGATCACGATCATTTATTTATTTGGCAATTGATCTGATTCATATCTTCACAG
Source organism: Synergus magnus (assembly GCA_032275165.1). NCBI lineage: Eukaryota > Metazoa > Arthropoda > Insecta > Hymenoptera > Cynipidae > Synergus > Synergus magnus. The sequence continues at coordinate 2,287,331 of JAUESH010000006.1, read as the reverse complement.
ATTTTCAGAACTTATTTTAAACTCTTGACCGTAAATAGAAAACATTGATCACGAATGTTAGAGATCATCGAAGTACGATACCTCCTTTTATGTTAAACTTTTTTTCAAATTCCACCAGGAGCTCCGTCGCGTGAAGAACCCCGTCGATTTATCATTGCTCGTAAATCCTACGATCAAAATGAAGAACTTTTGCAAAAGCAAGTCCTGTTTCAGACGGGCTATCACTTTATTTCTTTATTTTTCTGAGTATAAAAGGGCGTTCTATCACCTGAGGACACAGATAGCTGATAAATTATTTGTTATGGAAAACAAAAATACAATATTGACATTGCTATAGTCTTATTTTAGTCTAAAAGTAGTTATGATTGCTTGATAATAACAATGCAACTATAAATATACGTATAAAACTAGTGCGCATCCATCAGTGCCATAGATTATTACTGCGCAGCTACACACGTGTTAGAATATTACTGCGCATCAATACATGATATATAGATCTACTGCGCATCCCTAAGTGTCATATAACTTTACTGCGCAGCAATATGTGCTATAGAACTCTACTGCGCAGTCATATCTGTTATAAGATTAACGGTCAAATTTAAAATTTAACGGCTGACGGCCTAAAATGATTCAAAACACTCCTTTCTTTAAAGTTGGATATCTCTTCGAAAAATAAAGCTAGAAATTATTTTAAAAAAACGTTGAAAAGTTTATAAAATGTCCTATCGAATGGCGCTACAAACATCTTTCCAACTGCGTTCACAAAAATTCTCTATCTGTATTTTTTGAGAAGTTGTGTAACTTTAAATATGAAAGCGATGTCTCAGTAATGTTTAATTGTTTTGCTCGACATTAGGTACTTCTCGTGATGAAGGGTCTGAAAAGCAGAGATTCCATCCGGAAGTGATTACGCGAATTACGTGATGATAACCCTCGGTCTTGGACTAGTAAGTAAATGCTACCGGCAGAGTAGTTGGCATCTTATGGTGATAGTCGAGACTCGATTAAATTACCCACTCGTCCCAGTATGGAGTCCCTTGAACAGGGAACTATACTCGGTTCTAGGAACTCAAGCGAAATTACAGTGTGACTCCTGAGGACCATCCCACCGACATAAGGAAAGCCCCTGAACTCCTTACTTTACGGACCACCTACTTCTAAGGGATTCTTAACCTCGGAATCGCGGGAAGCTACCTTCATAGGAATGCACTTCCTGGAGAAAAAACTGTTTCTACAGGAATTTTTCTCTCTCTTCTAAAAAATGTACTAATCGATTCGGAAAATTTAGGATTAGGAATCTGATTAGTAAACTACATTATCTTTGCGCAGTTGTAAGTTCCAAAAAGAGTACAATGCAGCTTTAAGTATCGGAAAGTACTTCTGCGCATTTGACGATGGTACTTAGAGTTGCGCAGTAACTGTCTGATAAGAGAATGGGAGAACCGACGGGGTTCCGATCGCGAAATGATAGAGTCTATAAATCGCACATTAAGTAATAAACAGGAAGTGGATCGTAGTAATTGCAATCATGGTAAGACTTTGTGCATTATGTTAATTACATAGAACGATTTGTAGAAGAGTTCCTGATTTCTAGAGACCACTAATTTACTCACCGTTGCCTCCGGCCGGGCCGACTTTTTTACTTTTGTCATTAACTCAACGTCCGCTTCACAAAGGATATACGTGCCTGGAAGTGACAAGGTACGCGCCTCGCAACGGCTCATTAGGATCGCTGTATGATTACGTTTATTTATTCGACTGAATATGATCTCGCAATCTCGAGGCCAGCTTGATACGAGGCGATTATGACGCCAGATCGTGACGCACCCTCCTACTCTTCATTCTACTTTGTTGCTAATCCAATATCATTACAGATGCATCATCCTCTAACTAAGATCCACGCATAATAAGATGAAAAAGATTAGAGCGGAATTTACAGCAATATAACTGAATTCGCAGGAATATAATTCTGCGCCGGCGCGGTTCTATTCTGCGGCACTCTAGATTGCGCTGTAAAGTTCTGCACATCTCAAAGTTGCGCAGTAGACATCTGCGTCACTCAAGGCTGCGCAGTATACACAAACCTTGTAAACTGTACTCCTTCCATAAAATGTAATGTTTTTAAATGATTAATTTCATGACATTAATCGAATGGCGGAGCAGATCGTTTTCTCGGTATTATTTCCATCGTGAAATCGATCTCGGAGATCAGAAGCTTGGGTTTCAAGTAATGCAACAATAATATTGTTATCGTAAGCTTTAGACGCGTGAGCGTGAAATCGATCTCGTTCCAAGAAGGTTTGTGATCGCGCTGGCATAATAGCGGGTGCAGCTGATAGAATGGCGAATGTCCGGCAGCGCATTGTTAGCGCCAAACCACTGCACTTTGTGTTCGCTTTCAAAGGAATGTGCCCAGAGCCGATTTGCTGAGCGAAGGTGTTGTATAACAATGCGGGATTCAGAGTCTGCCAGAGTCCTCGTGACTCGACGCTTCAAGGTACTGAAATAGGATCTTCCTCCAGGAAGGGCGAAAGTAGCCTGACCTTGTGATCACCCTGTAATAACGTTCACACACGAACCCCTGTCACGAAGACCTTCCTCAAAGTGTTACAAGTTTAAGACACTTCCTGGTTTAAGCCGTTATATCAAACTATTAGATACCATCCTGCTAAATGAAACCTCTAGCTGCGCAGGATCGTTCTACTGTATTTACGACTGCGCAGAAGCCTCTTCTGACAACCACTCATGCGCAGAATTACTTATTAAGAAGTAAGACTAACGAAAATGATAAACCATCTATAAATGAATTAAAATCAGAGGTCAGACTAGAATAGCTTGTAATTGCGTCTCGATTACAAATTAGATGCAGTGCAATATATTGTTATTTGTAGCTGAAGTATTTTGTGCCCCGAGCTGATCGAGCTGCACGATATTATGGAGTAAGGTTAGGTTGCACAGACCTTACATGCTCTCTTCGTTCCCGATGCCGAAGCGATAATTAAGAACCTCGGGTAATAGTGACATAACTCGAGTGCGCTGATCTTTAGAACCGAGCATCCTACAGTCGAGAAATGAGATAAATACTTTCTCCGCTCCAGTCTCTGGACGGACCGCGACCTTGTCTCGTACACGCCTCTTGTTGAGCTACTTTTCGTTTCTTCCGGTGAAACCAATATAACCATTACTCGTAACCACTCCGTCTCCCAGACATTTTATTTTATCCCCATCATAATTCATACTTTCTCAGTTCCGATGACTCCAGATAAGCTCTTGTATAACAAAATCGTGCACTAGAGACTTCAGTTACATTTTTTCTTTAGTGTTCGCTGAAAATATTGTGATAATCTAATTTCTTCTGTAATGTTACTTAATTATTTATTTTCCACTACTAATAGTGCTGCGCAGTAGATTTCTATTGGATCTACAGCTGCGCAGAAAAATTCTGTCTCACACAATCAGCTTCCGCATCTATTTTTGACTTTCAAAGAATCTTTTGAAGCTTGTGCAATCCTGTGGCTGATTAGCTGACCAATTTGCACTCTAAAGAGGTTTCTAAATGCAAAAAGGTCTCTAATTCTGAATAGTTACTGGAATTGCAAAACTGCAAAAGGAAATAGAAATGGACACTAAAAGGTTTGAGATAACGAACAAAGGTCCAGCATGCGGAACTGTGTAAATATGTAAATGCGTCAATAAACGTTTTCAAGGATACTTGAGACACGCACGACATAAACTTTCAGCAAGTACCTACTCAAAAGACAACTCCCTGATATGTGAAATAAATCAGTATTTTTCCGAGGAACACTAACGCTCTCTAGTATTATGGTACAACGCCCACAACAAGCTGCTGTGCAGCCGACGCGGCGTTTCAAACGGACAAGCTGTCCATTTGAAATATCCCTCTCGCTTCAATAGGCGCATAATGTCTTTAATTGCTTGACCAAGCCTTGTAGATGTTTAAAACAAATAAGAGAGGAAAATAAAAATTGCGATACTTATGTAATGGGGACTTTTAACATTCTTTAATTAAAAGGAGGAGCGAGTGAATGCTTAACACTTTGGACAATTAGCACCAAACGTTTCTCAATCAGAATAAGAATCCTATCTAAAAAAAAAAGATGTTACCATATATTTCAAACACATTCTTGTCGAAAACCTGATTATTATTATTATTATTATTATTATTATTATTATTATTAGTATTAGTATTATTATTAAGTTGATCTTAGTTATATTCATTAAATTGAAACCCTTCCCCTATTATAACTTTTTATAACCCCTTTACTTGTTATTTTTGCAACCCCTTTGCCTAATTTTTGTAGCCCCTTTACTTATTATTTTTGTGCCCCCTTTACTTATTATTTTGGCAACTCATTTGCCTAATTTTTGTAGCCCCTTTACTTATTATTTTTGTAACTCCTTTGCTTGTTATTTTTGCAACCCCTTTGCTTATTTTTTTGTAAACCATTCATCATTTTGGGGTGTTTTTTTTAGCATTGAAAAGAATTATTATCAGCAATAAAATTTTCACCCCACGAATTAGGGTAAATTTGAATTTTTTATGTCTAA